>CAUYON010148466.1:0-11394 GCA_963573935.1 Arctocebus calabarensis
GACTTTTGTTGTTAAAAGTCCTGCTATGCAAAATACAAGTCCTTACTTGTCATCTTTCCCTTTTGTCTTTCTGTACACCATCTCTCGAAAACTGGCTAAAATCTTGTTTTCTCTCTTTCGTCTCTCTTCTTGGTTGAAGGACGCAAGGGCTCGCTTCTCATCAGCACTATAGATCTGGTTCTCCTTACGCAGCCTCACAGCCTCCATTCTGCGATGCCTGCTGCCGCTCATGACATACCCTGAGCTTTCAAACGCAGCGATCTCTTCACTTGTCAATCCAATTTCACCTCTCCGCGGGATACGTTTTCCAGCCTTTACGTACTCAGCCATAGCTGCACCTTCACCTGGGAGCAGAGCATGGCCATAATTCAGAGGTTTCTCATCTTGAGAGGTATGTATTATAGGTGCTTCTGGACCTATTAATTTCACAGTATCTGCAGTTTTTGACTGGTCGATCCAGACATCTTCCAGCAACTCCTCTTCCGAATCACTGGATTCTTTTTTAGTCTTTTTCTTCTTCTTTTTCTTGGGTTTTTTTGCTTTGTGTTTCTTTTTCTTCTCTTTCTTCTTGGCTTTTTTAACTCTCTTTTTATCATCTTTAGAGCCAGGATTCATGTCAGAGTCTGAATCACTGTCACTAGTTTCAGGATACCTCCTATGTTTTCTCTTCGATGACTTCCTCTTTCTTTTCTTCTTGTTTTTCGAGCGACTGATCTTCTTTTTCCTTTTTTCTTCAGAGCTAGAATCTGAACTGCTTTTCTCATTCTTTGCCACTTCATCCTCAACTGGGGTATGTTCGTCAGAATCTGGCTCAGGAAACTTCGGAGACAACCCCCACACCTCAGGCGCTCCCAGTTCTCCAATCCTCTCCCTCTCCTTCAGCCTCCTCTGGCGGTAGCTCTCCTCCTTCTCCTTCTCGTAGTCTTCCGCCCACTGCCGGTGGCCGGGACAGTAGTGGTGACGGTAGCGGTACTCGCCATAGTGGAGGGCAGAGGAGGTGTAGTTGGCGACCCTTGAGGGCGGCTCTCGAGACTCTGAGCGGCTGAGGGAGCAGGAAGCGCCCACGCTCGACTCACTCCGCGGAGGCCTGAGGCCCTCACGGCTGCGGGAGTGAGAGCGTGAACGGCCATACCAGGGGGAGCGCCTGGACTGAGTGGGTGGGGGGCTCCCCGAAGAGCTGCCTGGTGGTTTTCGCGAGTCCAGGGTGTCGTCGGAATAACGGGGCCGAGATACTGGGGCCATAAGCGGCGCTTCAAACGGTCAACGCCGGGCGGTTAGCACAGACCTTTCTTGTAGAGACGGTCTCACTTCGTCGCCTGTGCAGATGGCGTCACAGCTCCCAGCGACCTCTAGCTCTTGGGCTGACGTCATTCTCTTGCCTCCGCCTCCCGAGTAGCTGGGACTACAGGCGCCCGCCACAACGCCCGGCTATATTTTTTATCTTTTATTTATTATTTATTTTTTTATTTTTACATATACGTGGGTTAATTAGGTTTCCACTTTCTGCCTGCACAGAATTTTAAAGGCTAAAAATTTAATAACAATAACAATGTTTAAGATAAGGACTAGAAACAAAAACCGCGTAAAGAATGAACGATGAGGGAGGGGCGGCAACGGTGGCTCAAAGAAGTAAGGCGCCGGCCCCATATGCTGAAGGTGGCGGGTTCAAACCTGGCCACAGCCAAAAAAAAAAAAACAAAAGAATGAACAAAGATAAATACATTCAGAAAAGAAAACAGACGATCACTGCATCAAAATATTAAGCAATATTAATAATAATAATGCCAAGAAAGTAACGTTCACATTGTCAAATAAGACTATGTCTTTTATAGAGTGCTTTGACTCTGAGGCCCAGCGTGAAGTCATCAGTTAACTTTTTTTTTTTTTTTTGAGACAGAACCTCAAGCTGTCACCCTGATAGAGTGCTGTTGCATCACAGCTCACAGCAACCTCCAATTCCTGGATTCAAGCGAGTCTCTTGCCTCCGCCTCTCTAGTAGCTGGGACTACAGGCGCCCACCACAACGGCCGGCCATTTTTTGGTTGAAGCCGTCATTGTTGTTTGGCAGACCTGGGCTGGATTCGAACCTGCCAGCTCAGGTGTAGGTGGCTGGCACGTTAGCCTGTTGAGCCACAGGCGCCGAGCCAAGTTAACTTATTTTTTTTCCAAAATCTCACAAAATAGACAACTAATATTATATAAATAAAAATAAAAGAGTTTCAAAAAACGTCATGTGGGCGGCGCCTGTGGCTCAGCGAGTAGGGCACTGGCCCCATATACCAAAGGTGGCGGGTTCAAACCCAGCCTCAGCCAAACTGCAAAACAGAAAAATAGTTGGGCGTTGTGGCCAGCACCTGTAGTCCCAGCTACTTGGGAGGCTGAGGCAAGAGAATCGCCTAAGCCCAGGAGTTGGAGGTTGCTGTGAGCTGTGTGATGCCACGGCACTCTACAGAGGGAGATAAAGTGAGACTCTGTCTCTACAAAAAAAAAAAAAAACAGATCATGCCAAATCTTATAGACAATAGAACGCCCAGCTATTTTTTATTGCAGTTTGGCAGGAGCCAGGTTCAAAACCGCCACCCTCGGTATATGGGCCTAGCGCCCTACTTACTGAGCCACCACAGCGCCCTATTTTGAACATTTAAAAGCCAGTTTTATAAAATCAATGAATCCAGATATTCAGACTTTTCAAAAATAGATTAAAGCCTACTGCAGATTTCTTTTAGTGACCCAGATCATTCATTATTTAACGTCCCAGATCAATCACTATTAAGTGACCAAAGGCAAACCATACACTACTTTAGCCTCAGGTCATTCCATCTGAAAAACAGACATAATCATGCCACTTAGCATGTCAGGAAACAAATGGAACATAACGTATGAAATTTTGTATATTGTAAAGTGTCATAGGAATATAAATAATGCTTACCACCCTCCAAAGGTGGGACAAAGAGTATTAGGCAATGGGATGACTATGCTCGGCTCTTTCCTATATCCTTAAAATTTAATATGAGACATCACATACTGATTGCAATACTTTCACTGTCTTTTACCTCCTAGAAAAGTCTTGCCATCTCTGATATCACTGTAGGATCAAATATCAAATACAGTGTAGTCAGTATCCAAATATCTCTTCCTGACAGTCTTGACTTGGCAGTATTCTAAGTTTCTTATTCATTTAACCTTCTAGAAACCAGAAATTACTGATGAAGACTTTTTGTGGTCTACTTTCAACAGAGTCCCCTTCAGGCTCTTTAGGAAGAGTGGAGTGTGGAGGGCAAGCTAAAGATTTTTATTTTCAGGGACAAATTTTGTAAATGTTGAACCAAGAAGAAATGGCTTCTTTAAAATGAAATGTTTTTTCACCAATCTGATGTATGATTTAATGCTGCAAAAGATACACATTCAGGGGCGGCTCCTGTGGCTCAACAGAGTAGGGTGCTGGCCCCATATGCCAGAGGTGGCAGGTTCATACCCAGGCCTGGTCAAAAAAAAAAAAAGATACACATTCAGTTAAGTCATTTTTCCAAATAGACATCTTGCCTAGCTACCCACTTGTTTCCACGTGACTTTTTCTCAGTGCAATTTTAGAATTTTTCTTTTTGGAATCAGAGTCATTATAAAATCTGTATAACATTAGGGTCTTTGCTTTTTCATCAAGCCAAATCATTCTTTATATTCGACAACCTTGGTGTGGGTGACTTATGCCTATTTTTAATAATATAATTCACCTGCAAAGGTTGCAATTTGCAATCATTGTTGGTGTTCAAAAGAAGGTTTCAGAGATATTAGCCCAAGAGAAATTGCAAAAATATATTGTTCAACATCAGCACCTTTAGAAAAAGTGATTACCTCCTGACAGCAATAAAGGGAAGCTCGCAATTGGATATATAAGCTCTAAATGTGTTTATTAAATATTGGTCACAGCCACCATTCTAACATACTTTTGCAAATAACATAGGAAAATGTTCATAATATAATGTTACATGAGAAGAAAAATGGAATAAACACTGTATATTTGTTCTTTCAGGAAACCATTATTTATTGAATTCCTATGTGCCAGGCAGTTTTAGATTCTAGGTACTCAGCAAAGAGCAAGTTTATTGTAATGTACCAATAAAATCTTTTTTAAATCAGATTAATAAAATAGCTTACATTTGGCATGCTATTCCAGGCTCTGAGCAAAGCATTTAAGTAATTTATCTGTGTTACACTACTACAAAGCAAGTGCTATTACATCAATTTTACAGATAAGGAAATTGAGCCACATGTGAAGGTATCCAACCAGCATGTTAGAGGCACAGGGGCAGAGGTGGATCTAGAATCCACATCATTCTCCTCTTCCCTAACTGTGTTTCACTATGTTGTACCTACACAACACACTGTTGTAAACCAACCATAGTCCCCTCCACCCACTCCTTACAAAATCCAAAATAATTCCACAGCCTTTTCTACCTGAGCCAGAAGGTGACGTATTTGAGAATAGCAAAATCCAATCTTGTTTCCGGAATAAAAGAAGTCTTACAGTTAAGTTCACAAACTCATCCTAGGAAAAGTGCTACATACCTCATTACTGAATATCACTATGGTCACCTTCAAGGTGACCTCCCTTGGGAGGCTATGTGGCCAAAATTCTTTCTCTGGAATGGCCATCAAAGCTGTCATCATACTATCCTTGATATCCTGAATGGCATCTAAATTCTTCCTTTCAATATTTCCTGCATCTTTGGGTAAAGAAAAAATTCACCAGAGGCCAGATCAATTGAGTAGGGAGGGTTCCAATACTGTTATTTGTTTACTGGCTAAAAATTGCCTCACATACACTGTGGTGTGAACTGGCACATCATCATGAAAAAAGAGCCATGAGTTTTTGGCCAAGATTTTCAGTTGAGATTTTCCTAACTGTTTATCTCGTGATGTTTATTTACTCTGCTGTGCTTCTCACAGTCAACCAATGATACTGATGAATAAATTGATATATTTTTGCCATGTTTTTATCAGTTCTTCTCCCTACTGGCCACTCTTAATGAGTGATGCATTCTCCGCCCTCAGTAAAATACTTAATCCATGGGTACACTGCCGTTTTCATGGCATGATTCCCATAAACTTGAACTAACTTATTTCTGATTTCACTTCCACTTTTGCCACGTTTAACGAGAAATTTACAAATGTATTGTTCATTGCTCTAATTTAAGCTCCAGCATTCTCCAGACAGTACACAAAACCATGCAACAGTAAAACAACACTCAGCAAGACACCACCACATGTTAACGTGAACACAACTGATATACCAAGGTTATGAAACCTTACCAAGTTGTTCATACAGTGCTGCCAACGTAAACACAGAGTGGCAAGTTTGAAAATGTAATTGTCAGACTTGTGTTGAGTCCTCTGGGTCTTTCTTCAATTAAAAAAAAAAGGTAACAAATTATTCCAATGAACTCTGGCACCTACTCGAGATTCTGTCTTGTGTATTTAATTTCTTACACTGTGTTTCCCTGATGCCTACCAATTTCCCCATACAAAGACCCCTAAAGACCCAATAACTGAAGACTCACTTCGGTCTTCCTTACTCGTACTATGGATCCTAAGTTACTAGCAAGGCTCAAATTTTCTCTATCTTCAGATATATCAGTAAGTCCAAAAATGATATGCAGAACCCAGGAGACAGACATCTGGGGTTAAAGATGCATATGTGGTGACATTTTGTGTTGCTTAAGATCATGTTAGCTGCCATAGTAGACAAACCAACCCTAAAACCTCAGTGACTAAACATAATAGAAATTGATTTGTTACTCATGGAAAGCCCAATACCTATGTGTCTAGATGGGAAAAATTAGGATGTGTAGGTAATGTGAGGTGTGTCAGAGCAAGGAAAGGGAGAGAACATCTTGGCCAGCTGGAAAGGTAACATCAAGAGAAGGTGAGAGAAGATTTGGAAGTGAAATCGTTTGAGAAGAAGAAAGAGCTAAGATCATAATTTTCAATCAGTAATATGACAAAGGAAACTAATTCCATTTAAAATGATGTCCTGTTTCCAGACTGCATGTCACAAGCTGAGATATGGTGCAAAATTTAATTGCTTTTTTGTCAGAAGCACTAATTCCCTTGATCGTGTTATAAAAACAAAACTACTGAAGAAAAAATTTTAAAAGCTCTCAAAGAAAAATTAATATTCATACACAGCTGTCCATCTGAAACCACATAAGGTTGAAGTCAGTAATTAGCATGGCCAGAAAAGTTCCAGCAAGTGGCCTTATATTGAGAGTTTTTTCATTTAAGTCTTTCCCTCTTCAATAAGTCTGTTGAGATGAAAACAGTGGGCTAATTTGGCAAACCATGTCCTTGTATGTAAAGCGTACAACATTCTGGGGACATCAACCATCTGGACTTGGGTTTTATCCAGTTAAACAAGAAAGATTTAAACTATGTTTAATCCCTCGCTCTACTTAGTCAGAGAGATGCAAACATCAGAATGGCACAGAGACATTTACCCTCTTCTGCTCTGTATCTGTCTGCTTAACAAATTAAAAAAATAAGTCTTCTGTAATACACTTCCTTCTACTCCCCTAATCTCAGTCTATTAATACTGAGCTTAGTTATTTTGCCTAAGTAAGAATGGAGGAGGAGAAGTCACCTTCTCACCTGCAGATGAATCATACTTTCTCTTTGCACTTGGATCCCCTTCCTGCCCTACCAAACTATCAAAACTCACACAGTAGGTGAGGGAATAAGGTGTAATTATCCTGCAGAGTTTTGCAACCTAATCAATACTGAACTCCTGCTTCCTCATCTTCTGACTTCTGCTATTTTCCCTTGGATGTGGACTTCCAGACAGGTGAACCACCTTCTACCAGCGGAGTAAGGGCTCGTAAATGCCCCTGCCTTATGAATTGTGTCTTGTACACAACATGTGAAAAGCATGTCAGCAGATGTATTATTATTCCATTTTGACCTTGTACGCCATTGCTATATGACGCTCCATACCACTAGCCAATGATGCCTTTTAAAAAATGAGATTCGAGAATGCCATTCTGACTTGTATGTCTCAGAGAAAGAATCTAAAACAGCAATGCAGCCACTCTCACACAGAAAGAGCACCGAATGACACCGTTAGTAAGAAAATAATAAAGGAGAAGAATGGTTCGAGAGAGCAATTGTGGAAAAAATAAAGACACAGACATAAATTATTTGAAAAGCTCCCTACTTCAAGCTGTTCTACTATTTGTAAAGTGTTTAAAGAAAATGAGAAGTATGTTTACATGGATAGAGCTGGAACATATTCTTCTTAGCAAAGTATTTCAAGAATGGAAGGAAAAGTATCCAATGTACTCAGCCCTACTATGAAACTAATCTATAGCTTTCATATGAAGGCTAAAACCCAATTATAGCACAAGAAATGTGGAAAGGGGCAAGGGAGAGGAGGGGAGGGGGGAGGATGGGTGGAGGGAGAGTAATTGGTGGGATCACACCTATGGTGCATCTTAGAAAGGTAGAGGTGAAACTTACTAAATGCAGAATATAAATGTCTTAACACAATAACTAAGAAAATGCCATGAAAGCTATGTTAACCAGTTTGATGAAAATATTTCAGATGATGTATCAAACCAGCACATTGTACCCCATGATTGCATTAATGTACACAGCTATGATTTAATTAAATAAATAAATAAATAAAAAGAAAATGAGAAGTGAAGTATGACTCGGCAACCTAAGACATAATATTAAATTCATGAATTTTCAGAGCCATTCCTCCAAATAAAACCTTACTTAGAAACTCAGTATTTTAAACAGGGAAGCCAGTGTGGCTCCTGGAACTGTATTAGCATTGGCCCTGAGTTAACGCCATGGAAACCCCAATGGTGTGGGAGGCCGGTGTTGAAACCACTCGCTTAACAGAAGCCAGAGAAAGAAAGAGTCAGAGGAGGGAGGAGAATGTGGCAGGGCAAGAAATAGAACACGGAGAAATTAAGGGGAAATATAAATGTCTCTTGATTTTTTTATTCATTTGTCACTCTATTCATTTGTCACTCTCTTCTGATTAGAGAGTTTGGTCCATTCACATTCTAAGTTATTATTGCTAGGAAAGGACTTAACTCCTCCAGTGCTATTATTTGATGTCTGGATGTTTTGTGCTCTCTCTTCCTTTCTTACTTCCTTCCTATCTTCCTTCTTTAAAAGTGATTTTCTCTAGTAGTGTTTGTAATTTTTATATTTTTCATGATCAAGTGAGGTTTACTTCAAAAATAAAAGGATGGTTTTAACATCTAATAATCAACTGGTGACCATATTAACAGAAAAAAAGAGGGGATAAAATGTTGTTCATCTTAACAAATACAGAAAATGCATTTGGTAAAGTCCACTACTCATTCATGAAAGCTCTCAGCAAATTTGGAATAGATAAGAGCATCCTGAATCTGATAAAGAATATCTAAAAAAAACTCCTACAGCAAGCATCATACTTAATAGTGAATTACTAAACACTCTCTCCCTGAGAATGGAAATAAGAGGTCTCTCTCACCTTCATCATGAGAGGGGCCCACTTCCAACTCTCCTTAGAAGTGCTTGAAACTTTCTCTTCGATCTTCCTAAATAGAATCTCTTTTTGTTATATTTCTTTGTTACCCTAAAAATAAAAAAAGGAAATAAGATAAAAAGTCTCTCCAGTCATTTCTACTCCACACTGTATTGAAGATCTTGTGGTGTGTTTTAATATCTTGTTTTTCATTTTTGTGTATCTATGGCAGGTTGTTTGATATAAGGTTGCCATGAGACTTGCAAAAACCAGTTTATAACCAATCATTTAAAAAACATGACAACAATTCTTACGAACAAAGAGAAATCTAACAGAAATTCTCCCATTTTTCAAATTTTTTTTTAATTTCAGAATATGAAGGAGATACAAATATTTTTGTTACATGGATAGCTTTTATAATATTTTAGTCAGGGCTATAAGTGTGACGAACACCTGAATAGTATTCATTGTACCTGTTAGGTAGGTTTTTGCCCTTCCTCACTTCTTGGTTTCCAACCATTTTTCCTTTTTTTCGGTGCCTGTGTGTACCCATCAATTAGTGCCATATTATTAGAGAGTACTTGTGTTGTTTGTTTTTCTATTCTTGAGACACTTCACTTGGAATAATGGTCTCCAGGTCCATCCAAATTGTTGCAAAAGACATTGATTCCTCTTATGGCTAAGTAGTACGCCACAGTATATATACATGCATACCACATTGTGAATTGATGGGCACTGGGTTGGGTTCACATCTTTGCAATTGTGAATCATGCTGCAATAAATATTCAAGTTCAGGTGTCTTTTTTATAAAATGACTTATTTTCCTTTGAGTAGATAGCCAGTAGTAGGATTGCTGGATCAAAGAGTAAGTCTACATTTATTTCTTTGATATCTCCATACCATTTATCCACAGGGATTGTACTAGTTTGCAATCCCACCAACGATATATAAGCAATCCTTTCTCTCTGCATTTTAGCCAGCATCTATTGTTTTTGGACTTTTTAATACAAGCCATTCTAACGGGGTAAGGTGATATCTCACTATGGTTTTAATTTGCATTTCCCTAGTGATTAGTGATAGTGAGCGTCTTTTCTTTTTTTTTTTTTTTAAGTGCACACACCCCTCCCCTGCCACATCAACATTTCAGAGTAGGAATTCTACCTTTTAACTCCATCTTCCCCGCCACAAGACCACCAAAAATCAAATAACAACATGGAAGCAGTGAGTCCTTACCTACCAATAATAGCAATGAATGTACATAGACCACCCACGCTTTTTTTGTCATTTCCAGTCATACCTTTTTATACTACCTATCTCTCAAAATGTCGTTAGTTTTGATGATTCTGTTTTAGTCTTCTTACTTAAGATTAAGTAGTTTATATGCTGCAATTACAGCTATCGAGTATTCTTTGTGTCCTTACTGTTGCTAGTGAGTTGTACACCTTCAGAAGATTTCTTATTGTTGACTAACCTCCTGCTCTTTCAGATTAAAGAACTCCTTTTAGCATTTCTTTTAGGACAAGTCTGGTATCCATGACATCCCTCAGCATTTGTCTGGGAAAGCCTTTAGTTCTCCATCATGTTTGAAGAACATTTATTTTATTTTTTTTTTCTTTTGAAGAATATTTTTGCAGATTGCAATATTCTAGGGTTAAAGATTTGTTTGTTTGTTTCCTTCAGCACTTTGACTTTCACTTGGCCTGTAAGGTCTCCACTGAGACATTGGAGAACATTCATGTGTTATTTTTTTTCTTTCTTCTTGCTTCCCTTGGGATAGTTTCTTTATTTGTGAACTTTAGGAACTTGGTTATTAAATGTCTTAAGGTAGCCCTGTTTGGATTAAATTCTAAAGTTCTACCAACTTCTTGTGCCTGAATATTGACATCTTTCTCTAAGTTTGGAAAGTTATCTGTTAATATTTGTTTGAATAAAGTATCTACCCCAATCTCTCTCTCTACCTCTTCCTTAAGGCAAGTAACTCTTAGATTTGCTTTGGGGGGCTATTTTCTAGATCTTGTAGGTGTGCTCCATTCTTACTCTTTTTTTCTTTTCTGACTATGTCTTTTCAAATAGTCTGTCTTTGAACTCACTAATGCTCTCTTCTGCTTGGTCAATTGAGAGGCTAATGCATTTCTCAGTTTGTCAATTGAATTCTTAAGCCCCAGAATTTCTACTTGATTTTTTTTTATTATTTCAATCTCTTTGTTAAATTTTTCTGATAAGCTTCTGAATTCCTTCTCTGTGGTATCTTGAAGTTGATTGTGCTTCTTCAGGACAGATATTTGGAATGCTCTGACTGAGAGGTGACCTCTCTCCATCACTCTGAGTTGGTCACTGGCACCTTATCAACTGTTTTGGTGAAGTCATGTCTTCCTGGATGTTCTTGATGTCTGTGAAGGTTTGTTCATGTCTGGATACTGAAAAATTAGGTATTTATTTTAATATCTGCAGTCTGGGCTTGTTCAAACCCATCCTTCTTGAGAAGGCTTTCCAGATGCTCAAATGGAATTGAATGCTGTAGCCTACATCTCTGATCACTGCAGCTATATCAGCACTGGAGGTGCTGCAAGCCCAATAGTGCTTGACTCTTGCAGACTCATGGTAGTACCACCTTGATGAGCTTGGCTAAGATACAAGAGACTTCCTTGGATTACCAGGCAAAGTCTCTCACTCTCTTCCCTGACTCTCTGTGCCGGGATGCTGGAGTTAGGGAAGAAGTGATATTCCCAGTGGCCACCAGTGTGGGGTTAGAAATCCCCACATGTATGTCTCATGTACTTCTCAACTGAGTAAGCCACTAATGGGTTAAACTGGCTTTTGCCTTCACAGAAAAAGCAATAGATTTGGGCAACCCTGAGGCAAACACAAAGACTGTTTTC
>CAUYON010148468.1:0-26298 GCA_963573935.1 Arctocebus calabarensis
GACTAGATCTCCAGGAGGGAAAAGTTCCTGTTTTAGTTAGTATGTCCATCCCCAAACGGGGAGCAGGACTTTCAGGCATGATTAGGGAGGCATGAGGGAACAGCAAGTCATCCCAATTGCAGCTTAGAGGCTGGGAGAAAAATCTGGTAACCGGCTGTCCAGACACCCCCTGTATAGTTATGGATTTGGGAGAGAAAAGACCAGGGTTAGAGAGAAGTACAGAAAAGGTTGCTCCAGTGTCCAAAAGAAATTTTATCTCCTGGCGCTCTACTATAAGGCAAACCTGGGGCTCTTGAGGGGTGATGACACAAGCTGGAGCCATGAGAATTTGCCCCAGGCACCCTCAGTCCAGTTTGGGCTCTGATGGGGTCACTGTCCCAGGAGGCCTTCGCCTCTGGGGAGGGCATCCCAAGTTCTCAGCAAGTTTCCCCCTGTGTGGGTGGCATCTAAAGGGCACAATTATAGTGGGTGCTTAGGGTTGGGGCTTAGAAGTGACCATCGATAGTAGGTGTGGAATTTCTGGGGCGATGTAAATATTCCAAAATGAGGTGGTGGTAATGGTTGCTTAATCCTGTACATATACCAAAATCTATTGAATTGTAACCTTTGACTGGGTGATCTTTATGGTATGTGACATACTTGAATAGGCTGAGTTTTTCTTTTCTTTTTTTTGTAGCCACCCAGCAAATACTTAACAAATGAAAGTTGTAGAGGTCAGGAGAAACGTTGGGAGTGGGGTCTCCTTTGCAGGAAAGCAGTCTCATTGATCATAAATGTTTATGACACTCTGCGGATGAGCTGGACGCAGGGCTGCGGAGGAAGTGCGTGGCTGGGCTCTGGAGGCTGTGCTGACCCAGCAAGGGAGGAAAGAGGAAGGGACAGAGTGTGGGCAGGAAGACTGGGGGCAGGGCGGTCAGATGGGGTGCAGAGGGGTGGTAAGTCAGAGAGGGATGATGGTGCTAAGCTCAGTGTGGACGTGCTCAGGCCCATGGGACGCTCAGAGGTGGCACAAGGGTCATGCTGACTGGGTTTGGGATACAGGGACTCAGGAGGTCGAGGCAGGAGGATGGCTTAGACCCAGTAGTTCCACTTCAGCCCTGGCAACAGCACAGAGGCCCAGTTAAAAAAGTGCAAAGAAGCTGAGTGAGCAAAGGAGGGTGAAAGACAGGTCTGAGAAAGCACAGAGGAGAGATGGTCCAGGCGGGGGCTGAGGAGGCCGAGGAGCCATTGGGGGCAGGGCGGGAAGGAGGCTGGGGTCTCACACTGCACCAGGGGCAGCACCTCGTGGGATCTCACAGGAGCGAGTCCACCTTTGCGTCCTGAGTGTGCTTAGTCATGGACTGGAGGGGCCCAGAGGAGGCTGGCCATGTGGCAGAGGTGGCCTCCAGGGTGTGGCCCACTTCTGCGCCCTGCAGGTGGAGGTCTGAGAGGCCATTTCCACGGCCGCCCCGTGACATACAGAAGGCGGAGCTCCAGACCTCTCGTTTACCCATTTCTTCATCCAGTGGTTCATTAAGTGTCATCAAGCACCTACTGTGTGCCAGGCACTGTTTGGGCAGACAGAGACAGAGTCTCCACCCCTGTGAGGGTTACGCAGAGACGTGGTGTACCGGACTCACAGCAGGGGGGAAGTATAAGGAGTTTGCAACTGGAGTGGTAAGCAGGAGGGTCCCCTAGGATGAGTGTAGGAAGAAGGGTTGGCTTGGACAAAGCGAAGGCCCCTGTGGAGTTGGAAGTGTATTTGTTGGGCATGCTGTCTGGATGAAGACCAGTGAGAGTGGGAGAATGAAGCAGAACAGACAGAGCAAAAAGTTGAACTCCATCGAAGTCCCGACAAATGTCTCAGTTGATCCCTTGAGGAACCTCTGAAGTTGAGAAGGCCTCTCGAAGATGTCTGAATGGAGGCAATGGCCAGTCTTTGGTTATCTGCCAATGCACAAAGATGAACCTTGAACGAGATGACTCTCGTTAGCCAGGGGCAATTTCCAGAGAAGAACTCAGCCGAGAGCAGCCAACTACCCATAGTCCCAGGAGCTGAGGGAAGGAGGGCGTCAGTCTCAGAAGGGTTGGGGACCTGTGGAGTTCTTCAGGGCAGTTTCAGAAGCGTCTCGAGGAGGTGAAGGTGGTGGGGGGCAATGGGTGACCAGCGGATGGAGAGAACGGGTGGACGGACATAAAGCAGCTGATGCATTTATCATTATCATTTTTAATGATAAATGTCCTTATCATTTTTTAATCCCAGGAACTTGGCTGGGAAGAGGATTATAAAATAATACAGTAGAAGCTCAATTCTGTGAGCTGACCACCCACGGGATGGTAAGACACTGGTCAACATACAGAGATGGTCAGCACAGGGAGCCAGGTGTATGTATGAATGCATACATGTGGTGCGTGTCCAGTTCATGAAAATTAGGTCGACTTAAAGAGGTGATCAATGTAGGGAGGTGGTCAACTATGGAGGTTCTACTGTACGTTCATTCTAACAAATTTTATTTATTTATTTATTTATTTGTTTATTTTGAGACAGAGCCTCACTATGTCACCCTGGGTAGAGTGCTGTGGCATCACAGCTCACAGCAACCTCAAACTCTTGGGCTTAAGTGATTCTCTTGCCTCAGCCTCCCAAGTAGCTGGGACTACAGGTGCCTGCCACAATGCCTGGCTATTCTTTTTTTGTTGTCTTTACAGTTATTTAGTTGGCCAGGTTTGAACCCGCTATCCTTGGTGTATGTGGCTGATGACATAGCCACTGTGCTGTGGGTGCTGAGCCATTCTAACAAATTTTAAGCAGTACGTACCTGAAAGACATAAAAAGTAGAGATTCCTATCATTCATTCCACCACAGATGATCAAGATAGTTTGGGTCTAGGGAAGATAAGGTACGTTGGCTGGCCTCAGATTGATTTCCAAGCTCTCAAAACCCAACCCACATTTTCCCAGCCTCTCTTGGAGCTAGAGGTGGCCATGGGACACGTTCTGGCTGATGAGAAGTCTTCCAAGGCTGCCAGGAGAGCTTTTGCTTACCTAGTGAAAGAAAGGGGATGGCCAGAGCTGCTTTTTGTTTCTTCCTCCTGGCTGTGAACTTGGTTGTGATGACTGGAGATGAAGCAGCTATTTTGCCATCATTAGGATCAAGGAAGTCACAGACATTGCCCCCCTCATTCTACAGAGCTGCTGAGCCATGGAAAAAATTAAAACTTACTTTTTTTAAAGCCACATTAATGGGCTCTTGTATTATTTTCAGCCAAGAGCTTCCTAACTGGCACAGTCTGTACCTTTCTTTTTTCCCCCTATGTTAATATCTGTTGACAAAAATTAGATTTGACTCTACAATTGTTATAGTGGGCATCTTTCCACATCAAGACTGCATTCTCTTAAACAACTAACTGTTTTCAAAAATTTTATTGTATGCCCACACTTCAAGCTATTTAGCCAACTCCTGGCTGATTATTTGAGTTGTTTCCAAGGGTTCTGTCATAGGGATGTACAGAGGGTTGCGTTGCAGTGTCCTGTAGGGAATTAGCCAGATGCACATGGGCTCTGGAGTGAAGTTGGGCAAGAGACACAGCTTGGAGTTGACCATGATGGGTCTGGAGGAGAAAGTGGCCCCAACTCTTCCTCCTCTCCGTGTCTTCACATGCTTTGCCATGTAATTACATAGCTTGCTCCTTCAAAGCGGTGGTATATGTTGTCCCAGCTTCTTGACCTTGGGTTTGGCCTTGTGTCTTACTTTGGTCCCTAGAGTACGGCAGAAAAGATAACGTGCCTATCTCAAGCCTTGGCATTAAGAGGCCTCTGCCGTCCCCACACTCATCGCCCTGTGTTGTTGCTGTTGCTGTGAGAAGAATGTGCCCCAGCTCGTCTGCCAGGCCCAGGAGAAGGGCAAGAGGCACAGGGAGCAGACCACACCGGACGGTGCCCACTGCATGCAGCCAGGCCTCGGTGACCATCGTGTGCCGACTATGCACACTTGTAGGTGCACGCCACCAAGACGCTGCCGTTGTCATGCAGCCCTAGGTATTGATGACCCAAGAAACGGAGCACAGCAAGGAGAAAAAGGGCCAGGGATGGAGTCCAGAGGAGCTCTGAGATTTAAGAGATTCTTACAGGTAGCGAAAAACAGCAAATGCAATTGAGAATTGGCATTTCCAAGCCAAATTTATGAAGTGGTTCAGCAGTAGAGGAAGGAGGGATTCTAGGAAGGCTCCTTGGAGGAAGTGGCCCTTAAAGGATGGGCAGAACCTGGCCAGGTAGGGGAGGGAGTAGGAGGGGCTCCCGGCTGGAGTGTGGGCACAGTGAGGGGGCCAGCTGTGCACGTGGCAGCTGGACTGAGTCCTCCCTGCTCCAGACATAGCACCAGGTGGGGTCTTGGCTCTGCCTCTGCTCTGGCCAGCTGGCCTATGGGCAGGGCAAGACTCTGGGGCAGAAAAGGAGCCTCATTCCTGCCATCTGGTCTGACTTGTCACCAAGAGGAGGCTGAGTGGCCTTGTGATGGGACGCGTGGTCTCTGGAGTTTGGAAGCCTGGCTGGGCACCCCCATGCCACCTCTCAGGTGCCTGGGCACAGATAGGACATGGCTTTCTTCTTCCTGCCACACCCCCTGCCCTGAGGACATGTCAGGCAGACTCCAAGGTCCACAGTCACATTTGGTGACAATGTCCCGGTGGGGAAGCCGGAGCATGCAGCTTCTGGGTGGAACACAGGTTCTGGGATGCCCGGCCCAGCTGTGCGGACTTTGGCCCATTCTTCCATCCTCCTTGCCCGTGTTCCTGGTGTCCTGGGGCTGGGCAGGGGTGAGAAGGAACGGGGATGTCCTGTGCGGCTGCTCTGTGAGCTGTGCTCCTTTGGCCATCGGGTGCTCTCTGCCCACCTGGCATTGAATGTGCTCTTAGGTGGGGCCCATCGTGGGCTGTTGGAGTCCCGGAATTGCGAATGCTACTGGTGGCACCTGGACTCTGCATTTCTCTCCAACTTGTGGATTCAAATAGGTCCACACGGATAGTTCAGATGTTACCAAGTCTTGCCCTTGTCCTTTGCTCTCCTGGTGCCCCAGAAAAGCCCCCATGCTCTGTCCTCCTCAGGCTTTTCTAGGGGACTTTCCTGCTGCCGCACAGATCCTCCTGGAGAGGTTTGTTGGCCACCACTGCCCTCTGCTGGTGTTCTTGGGTACTGTCAGAGCAGCTGTGTCACTGGGCTGCAAGCAGGTGGACTGCGACACCTCAAGCCCCTTATGACGTGTCAGGGCCCCCCATGAGTGGACTGCTGACCCCTACAGAGTTTTTTGGGAGGTGCCATTTCCCACGCGACTTGCCCTCTCTGATTCAGACATGATTCTGCCTCATTATTAACGAGACGGGGCACTTTTGGCTGTCACGTCCTGCTCCTTGCCCTGTGTCTGGTGCTGGGCCATAACCTCCATCCCCAGTGTCCCGGTGAGGGTGCACACCTGAAAGAGGGGTGCCATCTCCACTAGCTGTGGGAAGAGCCTCTAAGGCTTGGCTGGGGGCTCAGGGAGGAGCCAGGATTTGAATCTGATTTGTCCAGCACATCCAGATACGGCTGAATCGTGGTCTAGCCCTAGCTGGGGCCCCAATACCGTCAACTCAACCATGACACTGAGACGCTACAGCCACCATGTCCCTTCCTAACCTTGGTCCTGCCTCTCCCCTGTATTTCTTTCCTACTGGTCACCTTCAGCCTCCACGATGCCCCTGTGTGGGTGCCTGTCTGCACATGTGATCCTGTGTGTCTGTGTCTGTGCGTGCTGTGTGCACCTGTGTGTCTGTGTGTGCATGTGTACACGTGTGCCTCGGGTCTGCAAGTGTGTGTACTCTTTCAGAGAAGGACATCAGAAGGCATCTCCTTGTGGAGGTGACACTGGAGCAGAGGGCTGCAGGAGGTGACAAGAGGCAACATGCATGTGCCCATCTGGTGAAGGACATCCCAGGCACGGGCCCTTGGGCTGGAGTGGGTGCTGCGTGCTGGGGAGCATAAAAGCCTGGTGGCCAGTGCAGAGTTGAGGGGGCTGTAGGAGACGAAGCGGGGGGTAGGGTGAGAGGGTGTGTAGGGCCTGGTGGGCTGTGACAAGGACTTTGGGTTAATTCTGAGTAGTGTGGGAGGCCCAAAGGGCCCTGGGCAGTGGTGTGACAGGGCTGAGTTCTGGGAGCTGGCTGCTGTTGCAGGCTTCAGAACAGAGTGGAGGCGTCGAGTCAACGGAGACTGAGGAAAGAGGCCCCAGAAGTGTCCAGATGGCAGGTGACGCTGGCTCAGATGCAGGTCACCACTGCTGAGACTGTGGTGTGTCTGGAGGAGGGAGAGTCTGGGCACTGGTGAGTCTGGAGGATGGAGTGTTAGAGATGGCCTGGGCCCTCGTGGGCCAGGGGGTGGCCTCCTGCCATGACAGGAAACCAGGCTCCCAGATGATGGGTCGCTGCGTGCAGGCCTGGCAGGCCTTGGTGCTAGAGCCTCTGCTTTAGAGACGCTCCCACAGAGTGTGAGAGGCCTGTGCTCTGGGTGCCAGGGAACCCTGTGTACTCAGGGGGCTGGGCTGGGCCTGCTGTCTCCAAGGCTGGCACCTACGCCCCAAACTTTAGCCACTTCTTCAACCTGTGATGTTCCCTTGGGCCTGATTTTGCTGAGAGCTGATCTTCTGGAGGTTTTCCTGTGTGACCCTGGCTGGAATGAGGGGGGCTTTTAAGGTCAGTGTGCCTAAGCCACCACTCGGGGCACCACTGGCCTTTGGCTGGAGAGGCTTCTGCTCCTTCTGGGAGGTTCCTGGTGGGTTCTAGGGGAGGGGGCAGAGGAGGGGAGGCCAGCAGAGATGAAGGAAACCCTGAAGACTTTGTTTTAGGCACTCAGGCCTCTGTGCAGCCAGTGAGGAAAGTGTCTCTCTCCAACCAGGAGGGAGCAAAGGTTTCAAGAAAGAAAGGCAAATAATGTCCCCTGCCCTAGTAGTGTCAGTGATGACTTTTGAATTCAAAAATACAAAATTCTCCAAAACAAACTCTGGGAGTTAAGGGGCTGCTGTCACATCTCATGCCACTTTCTGGGGGAGAGCCCCTGAGTTCCCTAGCTGGCTTGGGGTCCCTTTGTACATGGCCCTGAAGACCATGATCTCTTCTTTCTGGCACCGATCACTCCGTCCCCCTGACTCTCTGTGCGATTATCTGTCTGAGGGTCATGTCTTCTGCTCAGCTCTTCTCCCTGTGGACCAGGGACCATGTCTTTTTTATCTGAATGAGTGAATGACAGAAATTCTCTGTATCACTCAGGACATTTTTGTGTGTAACTGACAGAAAATCAACACAAAACTTGGTTAAGTCCAAAGAGGACATCAGTGATTCATGAAACTGGAAAGTTCAGTGGCATTCTGGATTTCGTGGCCTCAGGGAGTCACATGATGTCACAGGTTGTTCTGCTCCGTCTGTACTAATCTCTGTGTCTCTCATATGTTTTGTCCTTCTCTTTTCATGTGTCAGGGGACAGAAGGTGGCAGAAAGCTTCTGCTTGTATGTTCTTCATAACTGGAGATCCCAGAGAGAAGGAGAAACTCTCTCTCAGTAGCGTCAAATCTCAGGGAAACCTTTGATTCGCCTACTTGGATCACATGCTTTTCTTAGAACCAATTCCTATAGCCCAGTAGGATAGAGGATTTTAATTGGCCAGTCTGGCTCATGACCCGCCCCCACAGGTGTTGGGTGGGGTCCCATGACTGACATGTGAGTGCAGAAAGGGAGCCCTCTGCAGTGGGGGGAGGTGGCTTCCTGAAGGAAAGAGTTTTGAGCAGAAAGAATATATATGTCTATTCATTACATTCTTTTATAATTAAAAATGGTAACATCTCGTTGTTTTCCTAGATTGATCTAGTTTGGAAGGCAAATTCAAGGTGGAGCTTCTATCTAACTTTGAGAACTTTTCACAACTTTTGTGACATAGGGGACTTAAAACAAAATAAACAAAGAGGGTACAATTTGATAGTAATTTCCTGGCCACTGCACTTTAGCTTTTAGCTACCCAGGCACTAAATAAGTATATATCATTAATGGAAAAGATGGCCCCCAAATGGGTTTTCCTTGCCATTAATGGTCTTAAAATTAGGTTCCGGGGACACATTACCCCAAATATCACTTTGAGGGACAGTAAGTGGACAAGATTCATTCCCCAATGGGCTGGGGAATGAGAAACATTATGGCTGGTCATTAAAAACTTCAGTTCAAAGATGCTTTTTCTTCCATTAACACAACTGAAATTGTTCTGAAAGCTAAGTTATCATTTCTGGGAGGTGAGGAGCTTAGGGTGGGTGTTGGGGAAGCAAAGTGAGTTTTAGTGCCTGAAGTGGAAAGATTGCTGGAAAGTCGGGGGGCTTGCTGCTGTGGCCCACTGTGATTCTGATGGAGGGGTCTGGGTCAACATCCCTGGCCCCACAGGGTCCCAGGGCCACCTAACATCCCTGACACCTGCTGGTTCTCAGGATCCTAGAAATTTTCGTTTCTCTACGTCTGTCCAGGGTAGTCTTAAAATGATGTGACTGCTTTGTATTCCACTTTTCCCACTTCCAAGTTCTGGGACTCTACCCCATCCCACTCTGGAAAACAGGCATCCATGAACTCACTTACAACAAATATTATATATGTTCAAATATGTAATATATTTGGGGACTTAAAGAGAGACAGATCTCTCCACTTTCCTAATAAGATCTAAAATCAAAGATAGATGCAGATGAAGCTGTTGAAGCTACTTAAAATGTTTATCCTTAGTTTATTGCAGCTCAATTTACAATCGCCAGCTTGCTTTCTTATTTTCTTTTATTAGATAAGAAAACTTTTTATGTGTTCAATTTTTTTTAATGTTGTTTTAAGAATACTAAATTAAGAAAATAAAGGACAAGATAATGGTGGCACTGGCACTGTGTCTGCCTTGCCCAGCCTGTGATCCAGGGTTGAGTGCCCACAAGTAGAGGGGTCAAGCCAGACAGAGGCCACAGGAGCTGCTACTCTGAGAACTGATTGCTCAGGGCACAAAGATCCTGCATGACACGTGTGGAGCGATGGCCACCCGGAGCTCTTCCCTGACCTCCCCGAGCACCTCCTCTGAGTCCAGGCGGTGAAAGCCCAAACCAGGAGTTCTTAAACAGCACGTTGAGGCACTTAAGTGCAAAAAGCATAGGTCTGCAGTCTGCCAGTTCAAGATCAGGCGTCATCCTCACTGTGCTGCTTGGGGGTCCAAAGGGAGCTGCACAGTTGAGGACAGGGACACTGTTTTTTAAAATGTCACCTCCCTCTAATTACCACAGACTGGCAGCTGGGGAATCCTGTGCTTGGCTACGGCAAAGTCAATGGTGGCAGTAGAATTCTTCAGAAGACGAGGAAGGGACCCAGGAATGTGACTTCTGATGGCCCTGAAGACTAAGCCCATGAAGACCACAGCCCTGGACTCCATAGCCATGGAAAGCACAGCCATGAAATTCACAGCTCTGAAGATAATAGCCCTGGGCACCTCCGCCCTAGACACTGCAGCCCGAACAGCACAGCCCTGGACCCCACAGTCATGAACAGCACAGCCCTGGACCCCACAGTCATGAACAGCACAGCCCTGGACCCCACAGTCATGAACAGCACAGCCCTGGACCCCACAGTCATGAACAGCACAGCCCTGGAACATTCCTTTCGGAAATCCTGGTGGTCTGGGAGGGCATAACCTGGAGTGTCACGCCCGTTGTGACCACTTTCACTCGTGATAAATAAAAGCATTGCACATCTACCCCTACCACCTAGGCAATACTCTTCTAGAAGTTCCCTCTAATTCACTGAAACCCTGTTGGACCAGGTTTCCCTCTCAGGATGGATTTGTTTCATCAGGCACATCCAAGCAGATGGCTCAATGGCCTGGTGTCCTGAAGCACCGCAATGGCTTCACTGTCCCCGAGGGGATTCTCTTTTCAGAACTGGCTTTTGTCCTCTGCCTGTACTGAGGTGTGGCCTGAAATCAGAGAAGGGTGTGCTGATGGGTAAAAGGCATAGGGAGGGGAATTTGCATGAGTTTGTTCCGGAAAGTCACAATCAGTACAAGAGAATCCCTCTCCGTCCCTTGCCAAGGGTTCAAAGGAGCATCAGGCAAAGGTCCTGGGCATCCACAGAGGCCTGAGCCTTCTCTCTGTGGACCATCCGTCGGAAGTTGAGAGGAAGCCAGGCCAGGACTGCAGGTGCAGAGACAAGAGGGGCCCACACCCTGTGTGGGGAGCAGCCAGTTTCATCTGCTGCCGTCTGTGCTAGGACAGGCCAGCCCTGAGCTGGGCATGGGTGGCTCAGGTCCTCAGAGAGCCAGGCTGGTGTCTTCCTGTGGGCACTGCTGGGACTCATTGCTGGTCTGGGCACCTCTCTGGCATCTGCTCCCGTGGCCTCATCTGAAGCTGAGAGGGACACAGTGGCAGGTCTCAGCTTCACCAAGGCAGGGGGTCTTCTGGAGCCCTTTGCTGCTCCGCAGTGGAGAGCTGCGGGGGTGGGGCACCCCTGCCTGCAGTTCTGATCCCACCCTCCCAGGACACCTTGGTGCATGGACCTCACTGTGTGGACCTCACTGGAAGTCACGGCAGTGACCACAGCTAGTACTCTCTGAGCACTTTCCTTTGTGGCAGGCAAACCCCTGAGTGGCTGTCATCCTGTCTCAGATGAGGAAGGTGACCACTGGAACATGAAGCATATTGCCCAAGGGCTCACATGGGATTTGCACTAAGGGCCCATTTCGAATCCTCACTCTCCTGGACATCCGAGTCTCCCTCTCAGGCACTATGCTGGCTCAGGCACTCGCAAAGGCAAGTAGGTGCAATTTGTGAGGTACCTACTGAGCCCTGGAGTACAGAGCATTCAACACTCTGCATAGATTTAGTCACAGTACCTACTAAGCCCTGGAGTACAGAGCATTCAACACTCTGTGTAGATTAAGCACACAGTACCCACTGAACCCTAGAGTACAGAGCATTCAACACTCTGTATAGATTAAGCACACAGTACCCACTGAACCCTAGAGTACAGAGCATTCAACACTCTGCATAGATTTAGTCACAGTACCCACTAAGCCCTGGAGTACAGAGCATTCAGCACTCTGCATAGATTAAGCACACAGTACCCACTGAGCCCTGGAGTACAGAGCATTCAACACTCTGCGTAGATTAAGCACACAGTACCCACTGAGCCCTGGAGTACAGAGCATTCAGCACTCTGCGTAGATTAAGCACACAGTACCCACTGAGCCCTGGAGTACAGAGCATTCAGCATCTGCGTAGATTAAGTGCACTCTGAGCAAAAGAACTCCAGGTGTCTGTCAGAGATGCTTCTTCCACAAGCGTTTCTGAAAAGCTGAATTTTTGAGCTTGAAGATCAGGAGTGGTACAACCCCACCAGGCACATCCTGCCTTGTACTTGCACAGTGCAGTGTGTAATGGCGGCAGAGGCTTCAGAACAGGCCCCGGCCCCAGGGAAGAGGCTCTGTCCTTCACAGAACACCACCACAACAGCCCAGCACACAGGGACACTTAGAGCTGCACCTTTAAAGTGTGTGTGACTATTTAGAACCTGTATTTCTTCTTTTTATTTATTTATTTATTTATTTATTTTTGAGACAGACTCTCACTATGTTGCACTTGGTAGAGTGATGTGGTGTCATAGCTCACAGCAACCTCAAACTCTTGGGCTTAAGCGATTCTCTTGCCTCTGTCTCCCAAGTAGCTGGGACTACAGGCACCAGCCACAATTCCCAGCTATTTTTTGATTGCAGTTGTCATTGTTGTTTAGTAGGCCCAGGCCGGGCTCAAACCCACCAGCCTTGGTGTATGTGGCCAGAACCCTACTCACTGAGCTATTAGCACCGAGCTGTATTTATTCATTTTTGTGGCAACAACTAGCTATCACCATCAATGCCTTCCTGCGCCTCCATTTGTAAGCCACATGATAGGCAGGAAGTCACTTTCAAGCTGATGCTCAGTGGCCAGTCACAGATGACTTAGCTCCTCACTTCTCTGGTGAGCTGCGCACATTGTAGACTTCAGGGTCAACCATGGTTGTGGCCCTGAGCACTTGGTCCCTATATGGGGAGGACCTGTGTGGGAGCCCTGTGCAGCCCGGAGAGCCCTCACCCCAAATCTGCCTGCCTGCCCCAGCGGGAGAAGTATATTCACAGCCACATGCATAAGACCACGCTGAGGACCAGAGGCCAGGGGCTTGCCCCACTGACCACCCCTGAGCACAGCCCAGCAAGGACCCTCTTGCCCTGAAAGCACCCTGTTGTGCCTGAGAAACAGTCCAGTCTCGTGGGAAAGAGCAGCTGCAAGAAAGCCTTTGTTCCAGTGTGGACAGGCCCAGTGGCCACCAAGCCAGGGCAAGTGGACAGGAGGGTCCACGGGCAGCCGGGTGTGGGAGACAGGAGGGTCCGTGGGCAGCCGGGTGTGGGAGACAGGAGGGTCCGTGGGCAGCTGAGTGTGGGAGACAGGAGGGTCCGTGGGCAGCCGAGTGTGGGAGACAGGAGGGTCCGTGGGCAGCTGAGTGTGGGAGACAGGAGGGTCCGTGGGCAGCTGAGTGTCAGGAGACAGGAGGGTCCGTGGGCAGCCGGGTGTGGGAGACAGGAGGGTCCGTGGGCAGCTGAGTGTCAGGAGACAGGAGGGTCCGTGGGCAGCTGAGTGTCAGGAGACAGGAGGGTCCGTGGGCAGCTGAGTGTCAGGAGACAGGAGGGTCCATGGGCAGCCGGGTGTGGGAGACAGGAGGGTCCGTGGCAGCCGGGTGTTGGTCCTGCTGAACGTGCCTGGCGTCCCTTCGTTCGAGTGCTCTTCCTTTCCTTGGATCAGAGTTGTAGCATCTGCCCCTCCCTGAGGGCCACCACCTTCCCGCAGTGAGCAGACCAGGGGCAGGCACAGTCCCTCTTCCCAGCTGTCTTTCAGCGTGCACACCCCCGCAGGCCATGGGACGAGGTGTGTGTGGCACCCGTGTGTTTTCGTTGGTGTGGGTGTGTAGGTGCGTGCTTGCTGGGCGGGGAGTCTGCGGGTGGCCTGCTGGGGGACACACCACAGTGGCCCCTGGAGGAACAGGAGAGGCACTCAGAGTTTCTTCTCTGCCCGTGGAAGACAGGCCGTGGGCGACGCTCCCCCAGGGCAGAGCCTTACTGATGCACCTGTCATTTTTCACTCTGGCCACCTTGAACTAACAAATCAACAGTAAATAAAACATTCACTTAGAATCTCACTATGAGTCACGAGGAACTTCTACAAAGAGAATTGTCCGTGTGCTAATGTATAAATGGTCAGAGCATAATAAGACATCAAATGCTCATAACTAATTCTATTAAAAGTGCACCTCATTTCAAACCTTTCTGAGCTCTGAGTCAATGGCTGCCATCGAGATATCAGCTCTCAGGAGAAGCTCAGAACCAGGGTAAATGACAGTGGCCTTTGTTTCGGCTGGGGGACGGCCAGCTCCTCCCAGGTAGCCCTGCCTGGGTTTGGGATCTGAACGGGCCCTGGAGAGGCTGGGACTATAGCACAGGACAGAAACCCTGCCCCAGGCTCACGCCCCACTGCAGCAGGACAGGTGGCCTGGGTGATGGGCAGGGCAGACAGGAAAGGGGTGTGGTTGGACGGGGCCAGGCGGGTGGGGCCAGCAGATGCCCTCTTGCCTGGAACCCTCCTGTTGGGGCACTTTGCACCTGCATCCCAGGAATTCCCTCAGTCGCCGCAAGTTGAGTGGGGAAGGCGGCCTGCAGTGTGCCTGTCCCCCTTCCAGAGGTCCTGGAGCTGGAAAGAAGACGGGAAACACAGTTGTCTGCCCGTCACATGGTGGGACAAGTGGGCTCTGTCGTGCAGCACCGCCAACCAGGGAAGGCATCGCTGCTGCACCTCTCTCGGGCCTGCTGCGACCCCTCGGCAGTTCTCACATGGTGTAATCTGTCCTGAGGGCTCCTCCACAGTGTCTCGCCCTCCTGGTGCCCCACGCCGCAGCCCACGGCCTCCTCGGAAACAGGTGGCCCAGGGTGACCTTCCCAGATCTCACCTAGAGTTCGCAGCACAGACCTAGCCTGAGGCCGAGGCTCGGATCAGTCCCGGCTCACAGACATCCATCAGCCTCTCTCTGTCATGCACGGACCCCTTTGTCATACATGTGCTCCCCACAGCACCTCTGTGTCCCCTCACTGGCCGCCCTGCTCACCGCTGCCCAGCCTCACGGCCGCACAGGCCCCTTCTCTCTCTGCCACCTCTGACATCCTAAACTCTTCTCCTGAGACAAAGCTCCACTTTCTGCCTTCACTTTCCTTCCACCACAAACACGAAATCCCAAGCCTGTGCCCTCAGCCCCTTCTGCAGGTGGCCTGGCAGGGGAGGCCATTCTCAGGAACACGTGTGTGCATCCAGAAGGGTCCAGCTCAGCCACTTGCGTGTCCTCCCCACGTGCTGCCGAGGGTTAATTCTCTGCAGAAAGGCAGGAATCGGACATTTAGTAGATGTTCAATAAACATGGAGAACTGAAGCGGCACGCCGTACAATTTAAATCGCACCTTTAAGGTCAAAGTGCCGTTTTTCCCCCTCAAATTGCTTCTTCTCTCATTTCAGATCAGAAAGATGGACATGAGTGCCCTTTGACCCTGTAGCTTTACCCCAGAGGCTTATTCAAGGAACACTTCACAAATGGAAAGATGCTAATAGCACTTTTAACTATAACAGAAAAATTCAAGAATAAGGAAATGTTATAGCACCCTAAATCTATTTGTTGAATATTGCATGATAATCAGAAATGGTGATGTTTAGGTTGTAAAACATCAAAAGCGTCTTCTAAGTTAATATCAGATGAAATATAGAATAAAAATGTATTTACTGATGTACTACAGTCTGCAACTTAAGTTCATATGGATAGACATTGTAAGGACATATGAATTATTAACCTAGGTATTAATTGGGATTATTGGGATTTTTTTTCAAATTTTTCTGTAATTTTGTTCCATTTCTTTTACAACAAGGGAGATTAATATTATTATTTCTTTTCTTAATTGTCATTGAGTTTGCACTTTATTTGTACAGAAATAAGCTTTAATTTTACTAATTTTTTAACTTTCTGTTAGTAGCAAAATAAAAAAGCAGAAAAACCTAAGGAAGAGGCTAAGAGAATTCCAGGAAAATACCAAATGTGCTGCATTTTAAAGTCGTTATGTCTCAGAGGTGGTTCCTGTGCCTTCGCCCCTATGAAACTCAGGTGTCTCTTCTTTAGTTTTTGAGAAGCCAGAATAAAACGCTTTTACAGCAGCAGTAAAACCTGGGCGAGACGGTGGTGCAGGCACGAGCGCTCCTCTGCTTCAGAGAACCTTCCAGATCCCAGCGTTCCCCTTTCTACTCATCTCCTTCAATTTAGCTTCTTGACATCTGTTTACGGACTCCCACAAAGGCTTTTTATATTTAAGAAATCCATTAGAACAGCGGTTCTCAACCCTTAAAGGCTTGGACGTGCTCATCATTCTGGCTGTGGTGACGGCCCACCAAGAGACACACAGGAAGGGCTCTCGTACCTTTTACAGGAAACGTGCAGTTTACTATGATTATGCCTCAGTAATGCTGCTCCTAAAGTAGCTTATCTGGTAGGAAGAAGCCCCCAGAAGAGGAGATAATAGGAGACAATTTGCTTCTAGCAGAGTCGGCACTACCATGAGTGTGACGCATGGCAGCCTCTGTGCTCCACACGTGGGGCCCACCTGGTCCACGTCCACGTATGTGCCCGAGGTCACCACCAGGGACGGAGCGTGTGGGGCGGCATCTCGTCACCTTGCACAAAGCATCCTTTTGGGTTCTGGTCTTTCCCAATTACCTGGTCAACACTGACCAGCATCTTATTTTTCTACAACAAAGGCCTGAGTTGCACCCTGCGTGGTAACAGCACCATGAAGTCTTAGATAATTTATGAGAGAAACAATGTCATTTTCTTTGGTTCCTTTCTAGTGCGAAGAAGAACCACGTTCAAATGGCTCACCTGCATGAAACACAAAATGATAACTATTAAGGTTAATATCAATTAACAATCGATATTAACAGAACCTTTTTCTTCTAAGTGGCTAGACACATGGAAACTGCTAGCTCTTTTTGCAGAGGTTGGGGTTGGGGAAAGGAGGCGAAAGGGAGAAAGGGACCTTCCATGGGGGGGACAGGGGCCCACAGGTCCCTTGGCTGCGTGCACATCCTGTACGTGACACCTGGGCAAGCAGTACATCACGGGGCAGTCACAGGAGCAAGGCAGCTGGCAGGGCAGGGAGCTGTTCATCTTGTCAGAGTGTGGTGGCTCAACCGTGCAGACACAGCAAGGGAAGGGGACAAACAACTGACCACAAGCAGCCCACTCAAGGACTGGGTGGTCTGCAGCGCCCGCTCCCCAAGGCAGTGTGTCCAGTCCTGAGCAGGCTGAGAACCGCTCACGATCACACACAACTAATGCAGCTGGGCTGCCCGCTGCGCACCAGGCAGGGAGCGGGTGCTCTGTTCTCTGGTGGCTGCTACCATTTGTCCCCATTTGCAAAATAACAAGCTGCAAAGCCTGAAATTCTAGCATTTAGAAGGAGCCTCCAGCTTAGGCCTTACCTGAGGGCATCCTGAGGCTGCAGCCAGTGTCAGCGTCCCATGACTGGCTGCACCCACACCGAAGCCTCTGGTGAGAGCGGCGGGACCTGCTCCACGTCCCCAGGGCCCAGGCTTCCCAATGTCCTCCAGCTGGAGTTGAGTGACATGGACCACATCATGTCTCAGCTCAGCCTATTGGCCATTCCCACTGTCAGGGAGAAGCCTTCTGCCCCCTTCAGCTTCCTGCAGCCCGGACACAATTAGCAAACTACCCATAGCTTTCCTCCGGGGAGCCTGGCCCCACAGGCATCAGCTTATGGGCAACACTATCCATGCATGGTGGCCACCCCTGCTTGGGAAGGGGTGTGTCCACCATCCCCCTACATCCCCCAAAGTGAGGTAGACCATTGGCTACTCAGGGGCCAGCGGTGGGTGCCAGGACTTCCAATGTGGGCACGTGTGCTGCATGGTCATCAGGCCAGGTGGTGGCGCTGCTGGTCTGAAGCACCAGGTCCATGGCCCTGCCCAGGGAGGGAGCTCGGGGGACCTGCGTTTAGTGCCCACCCAGGAGCCCCAGGCCCCGCTGCCACCTCACAGCTCCTGAAAGGAGACTCTAGGGCCAAACTCTAGGGCTCTGTTTATAAAAGTGAATTGGGCAGACCCAGGGACTGTCTCAGCAACTTGGCCTCTCTCCATTGCAAGACAAAATTAGTCCCTACAATCCTATTAAAGTCTCAAGGAAACTTTGTGTAAGTTAAAATAACATCTATGCAATCTATCTTTCTAATTCTTTTATGACTAAATCTTTCAATACATGCAGTTGGTGAGAAAGCTAAATCAACATTAGCAGAAAGTGACATTTTCTTCCATTCTGGTTAGCTGTGCCGAAAATGCCCTTGACTTGCTGAAGTTCACAGGTGAATGGAAACCTGGCCTCCTTCTGCTCCCAGACAAGCCCCACAGCGGCCGTGCCGGCTTCTGGGTTTCAGGAATCTCTCCCCACCAGCTCTGCACAGCCCAGGCCTGTCAACAGCCCAGTTACCTCTCCCCCAGCCAGAGAGGGTGGGCAAATCTCTCCCAGCCACATCCATCACCATCCTCTTTTCCCATTGTTTCTCTTTGTCAGCATTACATATCTAAGCAATGAATCATTTGATTTGATTTTTCAAAGTGATTTTTTTTATTATCAATTGAAATAGATTGTGAAGCCCTAAAAAACAAGGTTAAGATTTGCCCTTGTATGGTATTATCCACACTGAAGAACAGAAAACAACAGAGATCAGGGGGAGAAAGATACAGACTTCCGCCCTCCTCCCCTAATATTATCCACACTGCACACTGACCTCCATCCTCCTGTAATATTATCCACTCTGCACACTGACCTCCATCCTCCTCCTGTAATGTTATCCACACTGCACATGGACCTCCGTCCTCCTCCTGTAATGTTATCCACACTGCACACTGACCTCCGTTCTCCTCCTGTAATGTTATCCACACTGCACACTGACCTCCGTCCTCCTCTGTAATATTATCCACACTGCACACTGACCTCCATCCTTCTGTAACATTATCCACTCTGCACACTGACCTCCGTCCTCCTCCTGTAATGTTATCCACACTGCACACTGACCTCCGTTCTCCTCCTGTAATGTTATCCACACTGCACACTGACCTCCATCCTCCTCCTGTAATGTTATCCACACTGCACACTGACCTCCGTCCTCCTGTAATATTATCCACACTGCACACAGACCTCCGTCCTCCTCTGTAATATTATCCACTCTGCACACTGACCCCCGTCCTCCTCCTGTAATATTATCCACTCTGCACACTGACCTCCGTCCTCCCTCTATAATATTATCCACTCTGCACACTGACCTCCGTCCTCCTCCTGTAATATAATCCACACTGCACACTGACCTCTGTCCTCCTCCTGTAATATTATCCACACTGCACACTGACCTCCGTCCTCCTCCTGTAATATTATCCACACTGCACACTGACCTCCGTCCTCCTGTAATATTATCCACACTGCACACTGACCTCCGTCCTACTATAATATTATCCACACTGCACACTGACCTCCGTCCTCCTGTAATATTATCCACACTGCACACGGACCTCCGTCCTCCTCCTGTAATATTATCCACACTGCACTCTGACCTCTGCCCTCCTCCTGTAATATTATCCACACTGCACACGGACCTCCATTCTCCTCCTGTAATATTATCCACACTGCACACGGACCTCCGTCCTCCTCCTGTAATATTATCCACACTGCACACGGACTTCCATCCTCCTCCTGTAATATTATCCACACTGCACATTGACCTCTATCCTCCTCCTGTAATTTTATCCACACTGCACACTGACCTCCATCCTCCTCCTGTAATATTATCCACACTGCACACTGACCTCCATCCTCCTCCTGTAATATTATCCACACTGCACACTGACCTCTGTCCTCCTCCTGTAGTAACATTCTCCACACTGCACACTGACCTCTGTCCTCCTGTAATATTATCCACACTGCACACTGACCTCCGTCCTCCTCTGTAATATTATCCACACTGCACACTGACCTCCGTCCTCCTGTAATATTATCCACACTGCACACTGACCTCTGTCCTCCTCCTGTAGTAATATGATCCACTCTACACACTGACCTCCATCCTCCTCTGTAATATTATCCACACTGCACACTGACCTCTGTCCTCCTCTGTAATATTATCCACTCTGCACACTGACCTCCGTCCTCCTCTGTAATATTATCCACTCTGCACACTGACCTCCATCCTCCTCTGTAATATTATCCACACTGCACAGCAGACAAGCACCCTGTGAGTGAGAGGGCAACACACCCCGTGGTGATGAAGGTCAACACACATGCTCAATGTGTTTTGCTGGCTTGGGTGGTCCTGAAATCTCACATATTCTGGATGTTTCAGGTGCCACATGATGGCCTCAAGCTGGCGATGTCCAGAGCACCAGTTTCACCAGCTTGAGTGAGTACCCATCACTGTGGGCTGTGCTCCATGGTCACAACAAGTGGTACCAAGACTGGCTCTGACTAGTCACAGGGCCAGTCAGTCACAGGCAGCACCACCCAGCATCCTACAGCCATGGCTCCATGGCTGCTTTTGCCACTTTCCTACCATGTGGAAAAGACATTTGGTCTGTGGATCCTCTGTTTCCTGTGGGACCCTTCCCTGTCCGCCTCCTTGGTGGTTTACAGAACATGTGATTCTACGTCTGAGAACGGGAGGACCTGTAGGCCACTCCACCACCAGCAGGTGCTCAATGAATGAGCTGATGGAAGGATGCACAGATATGACACCAGAACAAAGGACCACGGACAGAAGACAGAGGGAGCAGGCCCTTCACGTCCCTCTCCACCTCTTCAGCCCCAGGGTGAGTGTGACAGCATGAGCCACCAGGGCTGATGGGTCCTGGTGGGAGCTGGAAAAGAATCAAAGCTGGGAAAAACAAGTACCAAATTCCTTTCTGTTTTCTTATGTGTTTAGTCTGTGGTGAGATTGGGATTTACGCCGAGGTCTCTACTAACCAGAGTTATCCACCTGTAGAATTATTGTAGATGCCTGTGCCTTTGCTGACAGCTGTTTCAGTTTGTCATTATACAGAAAACAAGGGATGCTCAAAGTAGAGATTTTTCCTAGGTTATTTAACGTAGCATTTCTCAGAGTATAAAATATACAAATATCTCTGAATGTATTTGTTGTTTGGTCTAAGAAGTAAAATTTTAAATGTGAGGTCAGTATTGTACTCAAGACCTTTAATGCCTCCCCTCCCTCCGTGACCTGTTCTTCTGTCCCCTCAATTGCTAACTTAAACATATCAAGAAACACAGCAGGAAGAGTAAAAGAAGGGAATGGTCTGCAGACTCCCCTCAAGAAACGCAGCCTCCATGTTTCTGAAAACAGTCTAGAGGAGGCTCTACGGGATCACCCCCAGTCTAGAGCAGGGCTGTGTGGGCTCACCCCCAGTCTAGAGCAGGGCTGTGTGGGCTCACCCCCAGTCTAGAGCAGGGCTGTGTGGGCTCACCCCCCCCCCCCGTCCAGAGGAAGCTCTGTCGGATCACCCTCAGTCTAGAGGAGGCTCTGCGGGATCACCCCCAGTCTAGAGCAGGGCTGTGTGGGCTCACCCCCAGTCTAGAGAAGGCTCTGCGGGATCACCCTCAGTCTAGAGGAGGCTCTGTGGGATCACCCCCCGTCTAGAGGAGGCTCTGTCGGATCACCCCCAGTCTAGAGGAGGCTCTGTGGGATCACCCCCAGTCTAGCGGAAGGCTCTGTGATATTGCTGTTATATGAGTCACAGCTCTGACCCAGAGGGACTACTCAATGATAACCCCTCCCAGGGACTTATAAAATTAACAGCAATTTTCACAGATGAATGTCAAGGGAGATGCACACCATAAACGTGTATGGACCACCTTCTCAGGGTGCCCAGCACCCAGGACCACCAGTCCCTAAACACCCACTCACAAGTGGGGGCCCCACTTGTACCAGCCACAACTCCTCTCTTAGACACAAAAGGCCACTGGAGGGTTGGCGGGTGTGTGCTCAGCCTCCAAGGTGGACTCAGCTTCAGAGGGACTTGGCCAAGCAAGGGTGCCATGGGAGGGGAGGGACCCACGAGCAAACCTGGCTTCCAGCTGCTCCCAACTGCCTGCTCTGGCCCGACTCTGAGGTCCCCGCAGGTCTTCCCAGAAACTCACCTGCTGGCTTGGGACCCCTCGCCCCCACACACACATGCCTCATTTTGAGTTGTGGCTGTCCTGGTGACAAGATGAACACTGAATGCTAGAATTATAATCTTATATTTATTAAAAAAATTCTTGATATTTCATTTAATACCAAATTTACCATTTTCCTCCGAATTCTAAAAATCACAAGTTTAAATGAATTTAACACTTTTTACTAAATATTTAATATCCATTAACTATATTCTGAGTTGCACAGTTTTTAATTTTATTCATTTTGAAATATTTTGTTAAAAAATTTAACATATTTGAATTTAAGCTTTTTTATGTTCGATGTTTATCTTTTGGATAAGAACAATATTAAAATTAGGTGTGCTTTGGTATAATAACATTTGAGTTTTTAGTTCTTTAAAGCAGGAGTGGATGAGCATTTGCTGTAAGGAGCCAAATAATAAATACTTTAGGCTTTGGTGTCCACAGTGATGAACAGAAAGCAGCCTGGGACAGCATGTCATGAAGTGGCACAATTGTGCCCAATAAAAGTTCACTCTCAAAACAGGTGCCTAACCCAGAGGCTGTGGACCGACCCTGTGTTCATCATTACTCAGCAGAAAATAAACTATGCAACAATCTTGATTATAGTAAAATAAATGAACAAAATGATTCATGGTTATATTGTGTCCATTTTATTCACCCAAAACTCACTGCCCTATTAACAGAAGTCTCCGCTGTGACTAACTTCAGCCTTCTGTGATATGGGCTGTGTGGGCCATATATTTCTCCATTTATTCTTCTATTTTGTCATTATGAAGGTACAGTGGTTGAGGTAGGCAAGAAGGAGCATGAAATGTATCAATATTTCAGCTTGATTCACATGAGTGTTTACTTTGTCACTGGTGACAGGAACCAGCACACAAACTGTCCCCAGGGACAGAACAGTGACAAGAAAGGAAATACATTCTGCTTTGAAAAGATTGGCCCAAAGACACAAAATTAATTTTTCAGTTATTTCCTCTTTTAGTTAGTGTTAAAACAACTACCAAATCCCTCCTTAAAATATTTCCCCCTTATGATATATAGACGTGACCAAAAACTGATGTTTTATTAAGGGAAATAAAGCAAACATGTTTTTTTGTTTGTTTATTTTTTTGTTTTTTTTGTTTTATTTTTTTTCAAACATGTTTTTATTGGAATAATTCAAACCTAAATCTCGGTTTGCTCCTGTAGAATTCTCTAATCCATGTATTTATTTCTACAGTTCAACAGTATTGTAAGCACACTGATAAACACAAGAAAACATTAAAATAAAAACAGTTGCCTGAAATGAAGACTTAATAAATATTTAAATAATTTCATGAATGGAAAAGAATCAGATAAAATGACTCAAGTTGTAACATTTTTCCCCTGAGTTGTTCAATGTAATTCCTTTGCAAGGATCAGATCAACCAAATAGTCACCAATGTCCTCTAATGGAGACATTATCTCTATCACAAGCCTTTTGGGGAAATCTAGAAGTGACATTTCAGGGTATAAATTTCTAGATTTACTCAAACCCAAATCAGACTTACAAAAATTACCTCCCTTCAAAAGTTAGTCTTTCTTTGCTGAAACCTTTAAAAATAATATCTTTTAAAAAATTAAATGCAGAGAAGACACCTCGGGGGAGGAACAAGATGGTGGCCAAGTAACAGCTTCCTTGCAACTAGGCACGGTAAGACTGGGGAGAGAAGACTCCAGGCATCTCTGGCTTGTGAGATCTTCCCAGAAACATCACTTTGGGGACATAGGGAGTCAGCAAGAGACTTCTGGACCTCATGAGAAGAACAAAAACAGTGGAGAACTGGCAAGTGTTTGCATATATTCATTCAGTCTAATCCCTCCAGCAGCTGTTAAGTACAGCAGCGGTGATATTGCAAACTGCAAAGGTCTTACCTGTGAGCTATTCTGTTTTTGTTGGACTTGGCACTCAGTTGAACTATCTTGGGAGAACTTGGGCAAGAGTGTGGAAAACTTTAAGCATTGTCTAGGGCCCAGGACTGAGCCAGATGGAGCTAATAGTGTTTGGCTGTGGGCCTGGTGGAGCCACTATAGGAGAACTGCCCTGGCAAGTTCTGCCCTCAGGGTCACAGAACAAGGATCAGATGGGAGACCTTGGGCAAGTAATCTAGTGACTGAGCAACCTAAAGGTGGGGATGGAGACACCTTACAGCCTTGGCCCCAGGGGCATGGAGTGAGACTAGTTTTGGCACACTGGGATTCATTGAAACCCTAGTCCAGAGGCACGGTAACTTAAAGCAAGAGGAAGTGAAAGGAAAATTAGGGCAAGGAAACAGATAAAAGAAAATACTCATGAGAAAGAATCAGCAGAAAAATTCTGGCATCATGAAAACCCAGTCCAGACCACCACCAGCCCCCACCAAGGGACCGTGAGGTAGCCACTGAAGAGGATTCCACCTATAAAGAAATGTTAGAAATGACAGAAAGAGAATTTAGAATACAGATGATAAAACAATGAAGGAAACGGCTGATAAAGTGGAAAATAACCGAAAGGAAATCCAAAAACAGAATCAAATAAGAGATGAACAATATGAAGAATATAGAAAGGATATAGCAGAACTTAAGGAACTGAAACAGTCAATTAGAGAACTTAAAGATGCAATAGAAAGTATTAACAACAGATTAGACCACGCAGAAGAAAGAATCTCAGAGGACAAGGACAAAGCTCTTGAGATAACTCAGATAGTTTAAAAGGCAGAAAAGATAAGAGAGAAAGCAGAGCATTCACTGACAGAATTATGGGACTTTATAAAGCATTCAAACATACAAGTTATAGGTAACCCAGTAGGGGAAAAAGAATGCCCCAGGGGAATGGAAGCCATACTAGAGAATATTATAAATGAAAAGTTCCCAAATATCACCAAAGATTCAGACACATTCCTTACAGAGGGACATCGGACCCCAGGTTGCCTCAACTCTAACCGAGCTTCTCCAAGACACATTGTGATGAACCTGTCCAAAGTCAAGACAAAAGAAAAGATTCTTCAAGCTGCCAGGAGTAAGCACCAGTTGACCTATAGGAGCAAATCTATCAAGGTGACTGCAGACTTCTCTAATGAAACTTTTCCAGCAAGAAGACAATGGTCATCTACCTTTAATCTATTTAAACAAAACAATTTCCAGCCCAGAATTCTATATCCTACTAAGCTAAGCTTTAACAGACAGAGAAATCAATGTATTTTAATTTTATCCCTATTAAAATACCAACATCATACTTTCAAGACTTGGAAAAAAATGATTCTGCATTTTGTATGGAACCAGAAAAAAACCCATATATCTAAGGCAGTTCTTAGTAATGAAAACAATGCCAGGGCATCAGCATACCAGATTTTAGGCTGTACTACAAAGCCATAGGGGTCAAGACAGCATGGTACTAGCACAAAAATAGAGGCATAGGCATTTGGAATCAAATAGAAAACCAGGAAATGAAACTAACATCTTACAACCACCTAATCTTTTGATAAACCAAACAAGAACATACACTGGAGGAAAGACTCCCTATTCAATAAATGGTTCTGGGAGAACTGGATATCCATATGTAAAAGACTAAAACTAGACCTACATCTTTGATTCACAAAGATTGATTCAAGATAGATAAAGGACTTAAATTTAATGCATGAAACAATAAAAATCCTCAAAGAAAGCATAGGAAAAACACTGGAAGATATCAGCCTGGGGAACAACTTCATGAAGAAGACTGCCGTGGCAATTGCAACAACAACAAAAATAAACAAATAGGATGTAATTAAACTGAAAAGCTTCTGTACAGCTAAGGAGACAACAACCAAAGCAAATAGACAACCTACACAATGGGAAAGGATATTTGCATATTTTGAATCAGACAAAAGCTTGATATTAAGATCTATAGAGAACTCAAATTAATCCACATGAAAAAAGCCAACAATCCCATATATCCATGGGCAAGAGACATGAATAGAACCTTCTCTAAAGAAGACAGACGAGGGCGGTGCCTGTGGCTCAAAGGAGTAGGGCACCAGCCCCATATGCTGGAGGTGGCAGGTTCAAACCCAGCCAAAAAAACTGCAAAAAAAAAAAAGAAGAAGAAGACAGACGAATGGCTAACAAACATATGAAAAAATGCTCATCATCCCTAATTATTAGAGAAATGCAACTTAAAACCACCCTGAGATATCATCTAACCCCAGCAAGAATGGCCCACATCACAAAATCTCAATACTGCAGAGGCTGGCATGGATGTGGAAAGAAAGGAACACTTTGACACTGCTTGTGGGACTGCAAACTGATACAACCTTTTTGGAAGGAAGTATGGAGAACCCTCAAAGAACTCAAGTTAGACCTCCTGTTTGATCCTGCAATCCCATTACTGGGCATCTACCCAGAAGAAAAAAAATCCTTTTATCATAAGGACACTTGCACTAGACTGTTTATTGCAGCTCAATTTACAATCGCCAAAATGTGGTAAACAGCCTAAAGGCCCACCAACTCAGGAATGAATTAACAAGCTGTAGTATATGCATACCATGGAATATTACTCAGCCATTAAAAAAAAAATGGAAACTTGGGTGGTGCCTGTGGCTCAGTGAGTACGGTGCTGGTCCCATATACCAAAGGTGGCGGGTTCAAACCCGGCCCCAGCCAAACTGCCACAAAAAAAAAAAAAAAAAAATAGCCGGGGATTGTGGCAGGCACCAGAAATCCTAGCTACTTGGGAAGCTGAGGCAAGAGAATCACCTAAGGCCAAGAGCTGGAGGTTGCTGTGAGCTGCGATGCCATGGCAGTCTACCAAGGGTAACAAAGTAAGACTCTGTCTCCAAAAAAAAAAAAAAAAAATGGAGACTTTACAGCCTGTGTGTTAACCTGGATGGAAGTGGAACACATTATTCTTAGTAAAGCATCACAAGAATGGAGAAGCATGAATCCTATGTACTCAATTTTTATATGAGGACAATTAATGACAATTAAT
>CAUYON010148472.1:0-15382 GCA_963573935.1 Arctocebus calabarensis
GGGCACCTGTAGTCCCAGCTACTAGGGAGGCTGAGGCAAGAGAATCACTTAAGCCCAAGAGCTGGAGGTTGCTGTGAGCAGTGTGACGCCATGGCACTCTACCCAGGGCGATAAAGTGAGACTCCGTCTCTACAAAAAAAAAAAGAAAAGAAAAGAAAATTAAAGGGAATTATGGATCATGGACTATGAATAAACCTGCAATTTTGGGAAGAATGAAGAAGAGCACCCTTGGAAAATAGGTTTATTCAAAGTCCATAATTCCCTTTAATTCTATTGTTTTATTAGATATGGTGTTGAGGCTCCGTGCCTATGGCTCAACCGGCTAAGGCGCCAGCCACACACATCTGAGCTGGCGGGTTCGAATCCAGCCTGGGCCAGCCAAACAACAATGATGACTGCAAAAAAAAAAAAAAAAAATAGATATGGTGTTGATATAGTGGTCTTGGGAAATAGGGTTGAGATTTAGAAACTTTCTTCTTTTTACAAAACAACCACATTGTAAAACATAAAATATCGACTACTGTTTAAAACATATCTAAGGGCTCGGCGCCTGTGGCTCAACCGGTTAAGGCGCCAGACATGTACACCTGAGCTGGCGGGTTCGAATCCAGCCAGGGCCCGCCAAACAACAATGAAGGCTGCAACCCAAAAATGGCCAGGCGATGTGGTGGGTGCCTGTAGTCCCAGCTACTTGGGAGGCGGAGACAGGAGAGTCGCTTGAGCCCAGAAATTGGAGATTGCTGTGAGCTGTGGTGCCACAGCCCTCTATCCAGGGTGACAGCTTGAGGCTCTGTCGCAAAAAAAAAAAAAAAAGAAGAAGCAAGAAAGAAAAGAAAAGCCCACCCCATTGAGGACCTTCCCCACGTCTCTCCAGCCACTCCTCATCCCCCAAGACCTGCTCCCAGTTCAGCCCTTGCCCTTGGCTACTCAAGACTCTATTTGTAACCAAGCCCTTGGTAAAAAAAAAAAAAACAACACATTTAAGTTTAATATACATACATATAAAAATATATATACATATACCTCCCCACCCCCATTCAACAAGGTGCCCTTGCGATTAGTAATTACGACAGGGACAAACTTAAACTTTATTTATTTTTAAATCCTCTATCCTCCGACCCTAATCAGAATTTGGCTGCCCCCTTGCGGTCTGTCGGATGTCACAGACAGATATTCAACCAACTCTCGGTGCCTGGGCACCGCTCCTTCTCTCAACTGTATTCTTTCAATAATGCAAAAAGACAACGACAATTGATGAGGTTCCATTTACTTTTGAGACTCGCTAAACTCTGGACTTGCTCCCCTCCCTCAAAGTATTTGTAATCTTCTCTGGGGGGAAAACGAAGAAATTGAACCTGGACAACACTATAACCTAGGACATCAGGGACCTGTCCTACTCTGTTCCCGTGCTGGGAATCATGTCATTCCAGGCGTAAGGCCTGAGGAGCCCGGACAGAAAAGTCAGGAACTACTGAGTTCCTTTGACCTCTAGAGCCGCGGTGGGCCGGCATCTGAGCTGGTAACGTGCGTGGTAAGTTATGTAAGGAAAGGGCTGAAGGAGCCGCCCCAGCTAGAGCCTGAGAGAGGACGCAGTGTTCTCTACCCGCCGCACTCCCCACCCTCCTCACCCAGCACGGCAGGAGGCACCCAACTTGGAGGAGAGAGAAGAGACTAGAGAGAAACAGAGACCGAGGAGTCACGAGGGCTGGGCTGCGTGAAAAGGAGGGAATACACAGCGTCACACACTCAATCTTTTATACACGTTGCAGACACAAGTAGCTGATGGTTTCCACGTGCTGCGCTCGTGAGCGAAGGCGCTGGGGGGCGGGGGTGGAACAAGGGGATAAAGGGTTGGCTCCAAAAGCGGAAGCAGGGGGTGGGTCCCGGGTCTAACGTCCTGGGGCGCGGACCTCCAGTCCCACAACCAATCTTAACACTTATGCCGCGCGTTTCTGGTGCATCATCATTCTACTTAAGGCCCGCCCCTTCTCCCCCTCCCTCCTTTTCCACTCTTTCCATCCTCCACCTTTTCTCATCACCGGGTCCTCTACGGGAGCCGCATGTAGGGGCGGAGCACGGAATGCTTCCCTTCCAGCCAATCATAACCTGGCTGCCTCTCTATTGGCTGAGCTTCTCAGTAATGTAGCAAATAGATTGTGAATTTCGGGAACGAGAGTCACGTGTTGCAGGCTGGACAACCAATGAGGGTGCGAGAGCTGTGTACGCAGGGGGAGGCACGTGCCGAGCCGCACGTGTCTGGGGGGAAGGGGCGGGACCCGCAGAGAGAGAAGCGGAGGAGGATATCCTAGAGACTGAGACAGAGCTGGAGGCAGAGACTAGGCTGAGCCGACCGGCGCAGGTAAGGAGGACAGAACTACCTGCTAGGGAGGCTTGGACACAGCGAGGGAGGGTTTGGGGACTGAACACAGATCTTGATGTTCGGAGCGATCCTATCACGTGTCAGCAGCGAACTGAGACTGGCGCAGGGATACGGATCTGAAAACATTGGGAAAAAGACGGGAAGCCAGTTTCAGGGGGTGCTTACCGGGGGAGGGGGTCTTTAGGCTGGTTTAGGTGTCCAGATTTACTGCTTGCCCGTGGCTTGGCCTCAGGTGGAAAAGCATGCTATGGTATCAGGTTGGGGAGCAACCCAAGTGAACTACGGGGCAGAGGGGAAGGTGTCATTCAAGTCAGGTATTTACTCAGAATGGAGGGAAAAAACAGGCTGTGTCAGACGAAAACTCTCCGCGGAAGCCAGAGAGAGAGTACCAGTTTCTTAATGGGCGGGGGTGGGGGAGATGACTTTTTCTGTTGTCTTTGAGACAGGTAATACTGGGGAGAGGGAGAAGAGGTATTATCTTGTACAGTATACCCCAATCTCCATTTTCTAGTCCTTATGCTCTGATTTCAAATTATCTCTCTTTGCTGTTCAGTTGCAGGTTCTGATCTTTGGATGCTCCAGGAGCTGCTTTCCAGCCCCTGATTCTGGACCTATGGATTCTCCGTCTAGCGTTTCTTCCTATTCCTCCTACTCTCTCTCTTCCTCTTTCCCCCCCTCTCCAGCGAACAGTGATTTTGGCTTCCCCTCCAAAAGTGAGAGGGAGGACAATGGGCCCAAGCCAAATACTTTTGGGCAGAGGGGAGGTTCACGGTCCAGCCCAGGTCCTATCCGCAGCAGGCATAGAGCCAAGCTTTCCAGTAACCAACATACAGCATCTCACTCGGAACCGCGGGGCTTGACTTCTCCTATGGCAGGATCTGGGGTCAAAAGATCAAGAGGTGATGAATTGGAGACCAGTCTGAACATTCAAGGTTGTACCACAGAAGGAGACCTGCTATTTGCTCAAAAGGTAAGAGAGGCTCGGCGCCTGTGGCTCAAAGGGTAAGGCGCCAGCCACGTACACCTGAGCTGGCAGGTTCGAATCCAGCCCGGGCCCGCCAAACAACAAACACGGCTGCAACCAAAAAACGGCCGGGCGTTGTGGCGGGCGCTTGTAGTCCCAGCTACTTGGGAGGCGGAGGCAGGAGACTCGCTTGAGCCCAGGAATTGGAGGTTGCTGTGAGCTGTGGTGCCACGGCACTCTATCCAGGGTGACAGCTTGAGGCTCTGTCTCAAAAAAAAAAAGTAAGAGAATGCAGGACAAAGAGGACACGAATGGAGTGGCTTAGCACTAAGGTAGTTGATAAGGTACCTATAAGGACGGTATTGGCCCCCAGATTTGGAGATGGTGGAAGAATCATTGGTAGGGTGAGAAATTCTTGGTCTTCTTATACCCTTTTCCCTGCTTTTCTGCAGTGTAAAGAACTCCAAGGATATATAACGCCTCTCACGGACCTACTGAATAGGCTGAAGATGGGTCGTTTTGAGAGAGGTAATTTTCTGATTAGTTACATTTGTTTGGGTTAGGTTTGTTTTTCTTTCTGTTCCTTGCTGTTGATTATGTATTTCTCTTAAGTTTTCATTTGAGGCCTGGATTATTCTTATTTTTCATCTATGTCTTAAATTCTTTTTTTTCAGTTTTTGGCTGGGGTCAGGTTTGAACCCACCACCTCCAGTATATGGGGCCAGCGCTCTACTCCTTTGAACCACAGGCGCCACTCTATGACTTAAATTCTTATGTGAATCGATTTTAATGCTCCCACCCTTGTGCTTTCTTTGTCTGACTACATGCTTGAATCTCAATTCTTGATCTTTCCCAGGATTGAGCACTTTCCAGCAAAGTGTGGCAATGGACAGGATCCAGCGTATTATAGGTGTTTTGCAGAAGCCATATATAGGGTAAGTCCCCCTAGTTCTTTTCCCCCAAGAGTTAATAAAAAGGAGATCTCAGGTGGCATCTGTGGCTCATTGGGTAGGGTGCCAGCCCCATATACCAAGGGTGGTGGGTTTGAACCCAGCCTCGGCCAGCTAAAACAGCAGTGGTAACTGTAAAACATAGCCGGGTGTTGTGCCAGGTACCTGTAATCCCAGCTGCTTGGGAGGCTGAGGCAAGAGAATTGCTTAAGCCCAAGAGTTGGAGGTTGCTGTAAGTTGTAACGCCAGAGAGCACTCTATTGAGGGCTACAGAGTAAGACTGTGTCTCAAAAAAAAGAAGAAAAAAAAAGGAGGTCTCTTGTTTCTTTCTTTTGTTTCTTTTCTCATACCTAATGGCTTTTTCTTTCTCGGCTCAGCGCCTGTGGCTTAACGGGCTAAGGCGACAGCCACATACACCTGAGCTGGCGGATTCTAATCCAGCCCGGCCCGCCAAACAATGACGGCTGCAACCAAAAAATGGCCGGGTGTTGTGGTGGGCGCCTGTAGTCCCAGCTACTTGGGAGGCGGAGGCAGGAAACTCGCTTGAGCCCAGGAATTGGAGGTTGCTGTGAGCTGTGATGCCACAGCACTCTATCCAGGGTGACAGCTTGAGGGTCTGTCTCAGAAAAAAAGAAAAAAAGAACACATGACACTGTAATCTGTACTGTACTCCCACCTTGGAATAACTCAGAGAAAAGCTCGTTTTTTGTCCATCTTATACTTTCCTGTGGCTTCTTCCACAAGAACTTGCACATTCTAAGTGCTCAAAAATTATCTGTGGAGTGAACAAATGAATCATCCATAACAGCCCCAGACATTACAGAAAGGAACGTGTTATTTTCTCAGTTTGCTTCAAGCTGTCATGTTTTTACCCATACTTTAAATTTTGAATGTAGGATTAACCTTAACTTCATGGCTATGGTATATTATTAAATATGTGCATATTTTATATATAAAGTCTATTCTTAATTCTCTGCATTAATGGAGAAAGAATTATTGAACTTAATTGGAATAGGTGCCAGAGATGTTCTTGCTGCCTAATAATAACTAATAATAACTATTAGGTTGGAAAGATGTGGTGGCTCATACCTATAATCCCAAAACTTTGAGAGGCTGAGATGGGAGGATTGCTTGAGGCTAAGAGTTTGAGACCAGCCTGGGTAACACAGTAAAAAAGATTACAAAAAATTTAAAAATTAATTCGTTGTGGTGGCATGCACCTGTAGTCCTAGCTACTTGGGAGGCTGAGGCAGGAGAATCGCTTGAGGACAGTAGTTTGAGGCTTCAGTGATTTATGATTGAGCAACTGCACTCCAGCCTGAATGACGGAATGAGAAATTGTCTCTAAAAAAGCCAAACAAAACCTCCACTATTATTATTAATGTCTATTATTTATTCAGTATTTACTATACACTAGGCCTTGCCCTAAACACTGTATATATATTATCTCATTTAATGATTAAAAGAGCCTTATAAAGTAGGTATTATTGTTTCTACTCTACTAATTAAGGAAAATATAATCCAAAAGTTTACATAACTTTCCCTAGGTGGCAGACATCATTAAAAAATATATATATGTGTGTGTGTGTATTTTTTTTTTTCTTTTGAGACAGAGTCTCAAGCTGTCACCCTAGGTAGAGTATCATTGTATCATAGCTCATATAACTTCCAACTCGGGCTCAAGAGATCCTCTTGCCTCAGTTTTTCTATTTTTTAGTAGAGACAGGGTCTCGATTTTGCTCAGGCTGGTCTTGAAGCTGTGAGCTCAAGCAGTCCGCCTGCTTTGGCCTCTCAGAGTGCTAAGATTACAGGTGTGAGCCACCGTGCCCAGCCATTTAAATTTTTTTTTTTTTTTTTTTGAGACAGAGCCTCAAGCTGTCACCCTGGGCAAAGTGCCATGGCATCACAGCTCATAGCAACCTCCAATTCCTGGGCTCAAGCGAGTCTCCTGCCTCTGCCTCCCAAGTAGCTGGGACTACAGGCACCCGCCACAACGCCCGGCCATTTTTCAGTTGCAGCCATCATTTTTGTTTGGCGGGCCCGGGCTGGATTCGAACCCGCCAGCTCAGGTGTACGTGGCTAGCGCCTTAGCCCGCTGAGCCACAGGCGCCGAGCCTTAAATATTTTTATATCTGATTTTGTTCACAATAGATTTATCTTTCCAATACATTTCATTTTAACTAAGTGAAAATCACTTATATTTTTAGAAAATAGAAATTGATGATGGCAGAAGTGGCCCAGAAGTGATCAAAGCCAGCAAGGGATTAAAATTAGTTTCAGGTTATGTGTTTCTTTTTTTCTTTTTGAGGTAGGGGGTCCCTGTCACCCAGACTAGAGTGCAGTGGTGTCATCACAGCTCACTGTAGCCTCAAACTCCTGGGCTCGAGTGATCCTCCTGCCTCAGCCTCCCAGGTAGCTGAGACAATAAGCAGGTGCCACCACACCTGGCTAATCTTTCTGGTCCTGTAGAGATGGGTCTCACTCTTGTTCAGTTCAGTCTCAGACTCCTGGCCTCGAGTGATCCTCCTGTTTGAAGATCCCAAAGTCTAGGATTACAGGTGTGGTTACCAGACCCAGCCCGTAATCTACTTTATCTTCTGAATCTCCCAGCTTTATTAGCGGTGCTGTTCCTCATCCTTGTGCCCTCTTCCCTGTGTCCCACTGGTGTCTTGTGGAAGCTCTGCCCTCAAGCTCCCTGGGGACTGGTTCTTCCCACACTCCCCGCCCCGCAGCCCGAGCATCTTCTACTTGGATCGTCCTGAGAACATCCTAAATCTTTCCCTGTGCAGCAGGAATAAATCTCACAACCCCCGGTGCTACAGTGTCTTCTGTTTCCAATTCCCATTACATGGAGGACAAAGTCTACCCCCCTTAAAAGGGCACTTCAGGTCCTGGGCTCTGCCTCCAGCCTGCTCTCCCTCCACTCACCTGTGGCCACGCGGTTCTAGGACTCCCCCAGCCCCCTCTCTAGCCTTTTGTGCTCCCTGTCAGTGTCTCCTTCACCCAGGATGTCCTTGATTCCTGCCCTTCTGGAAAACTAATACTCTCCTTGAAAACAACGCGTTCCTGAGGCCTCCAAAAGAGCTGGTGCTCTCAGGCTGTGAGACGCTCCTCCAGGGCCACACAGGGACTCGTGTTAATGTCTAAGGCCACACAGTGACTCGTATTAATGTCTAGGGCCACACAGGGACTCATGTTAATGTCTAGGGCCACACAGGGACTCGTGTTAATGTCCAGGGCCACACAGGGACTCGTGTTAATGTCCAGGGCCACACAGGGACTCGTGTTAATGTCCAGGGCCACACAGGGACTCGTGTTAATGTCTAGGGCCACACAGGGACTCATGTTAATGTCCAGGGCCACACAGGACTCGTGTTAATGTGTAGGGTCAGCTCAGAGAGGCCCAGCAGTCTCCAATCAGCGTAGACTGGGTGACCCCAGCAACAGACGCTTGTTCCCCAACCTTCTGAGGCAGAGCTCAGGATGTAGGCAGCAGCAGCTCCAGTGTCCAGGGGGGCGGCCTCCCGGTCTGCAGATGGCTGTTCTCACTGCGTCCTCCCGAGTGGACACAGTGGAGAGGAGACAGAGGGAGAATAGAGTATTGGGAGGTGATGAAGGGGGTGAGTGCTCTGAGGGAGACACAGGGTTCTCTCTCTCTCTCTCATATGAAGTCAACACACACAGGATGAAGAGTGTGTAGTCTCAAGCATCTACTCGAATGCTTTGAGCAACGTGTCCTCCTACTATTTATCTTATAAAATACACGAGCAGTGATATTAAAGGGTTAAAGAGTTTCCCGGGATCTAAAACTCACTTTTCCCTCTGCTTAGACCCCCCCTGGAGCTTGGCATGAAGGGAGTGAATTCACTTTGGGAGGAACAAGGCCTCCTGTTATCTTACTGCAGCCTTCCTTATCTCTGGCGTCACCACACATCCTCCCCTCTGCCCCTTTCATTGGAAAATGAGGCAGAGAAGGAAATTATCTGCTCTCTCCGAAATGTCTCTTCTGCTACCTTGACAGAGCGCTCCATTGTCACACATCATCAGGGACAGTGGCTTTCTGGAGGATTCAACTGTTGTCTATCTTTCGTTTTTTAAGGACGCTTTAGGCCTGCAACATAATAGAGTAAATTCACATTATAGAAACCAAATAAAAGATTAGTGTGAGTAAATGAAAACCTCCACCAATTCATTTAATCTAGACTCAAAACTGCAAAATGGTTTCTAATACTTAGCAGAATAACAATAACATTAAGGCGCCTTTTGGGGTTGTTTTTGTTTCTTTGTAAATAGGATTTAAGTAACATGAAAATGATAAATCGAGCTGCGTGACCACCAGGTGCAAGAATTCCATTTGTGTGGCATGAGCAGGGATGCTAATCCCTCACTGGTTCTTTCTGTTTGGCAGCTAAACGTTTCCTGGTGTGCCCTGTAATAACAGGCAGCTGTCCTGTCAGCTCCACTGAAAAATGAGATAATAAGCAGGCAAATGGTGTCCTTTATGCAGGGAATCTCCCACTTCCTGCGGTTTCCTTCTCAAATGCTTAAAGTAATGAGGATCGGAGCAATTTTCACACTGTTCCTTCCTCTAAAAAAGTTTGTCCAAATTCTTGGTGAATGTCATTTCCCTTTGTGACATTGGTGGAAATGAGGCAGCCTGCTTCATTGTACCAGGACAGAAGGCTGCCAAACCCCTCAGAATGGGGTTTGCAAATGAACCTCAACCCAAGCACCTGAGGTGACTGGAAAGTAGCTAGGGCCAGAGGGATGGGTCTGGCTCCCGGGGAAGACAACTGAGCCCATGTTTCTCCCAGGCCTCTGGAACAGCCATCCCTTTCTGCTGGGCCTCTGGAATTTGCTGTCCCTTTCTGCTGGGACTCTAGAATCGCTGTCCCTTTCTGCCGGGCCTCTAGAACCGCTGTCCCTTTCTGCCGGTCCCCTGGAACCGCTGTCCCTTTCTGCCGGTCCCCTGGAACCGCTGTCCCTTTCTGCCGGGCCTCTGGAACCGCTGTCCCTTTCTGCCGGGCCTCTGGAATCTCTGTCCCTTTTAGAAGCTGCAGCAGAATAATGTCCTGCTGAGTCATGAAGTGGGGTCGACTGGTGGCCTCCTGGCTGGGAAAATCATACCAGTTGTGGGGCGTTGTCTCAGCCCCGAGAGCCCAGGGCAGCCTGCAGTCTGCGTACTGTGTGGGATCTGTGGGATGGCACAGACACTGTCTCAGACGCAGTAGAAGGCGGTGGGGAACCGCATGCCCCAGGCAGGCCCCGACTGCTTGTAACTGTGCTCTGCTTAATAAAGGCTGAGAACTACAACAAAACATGGACATGTGATCTGTTAGGGGGATAGCAAATTTTACAAAATAAAAAGTGGAGGCTCTCACTACCGCAGGACAGTGTTGGAACTTGCACACGGGCGCCCTGATGGTCGGTCTGTGCTCTTCTCTCAGACAAGGGCGCCTTCTGGGCAGTGTGTACAGTACCCGTGCCCGAGACACCCGCCCCCTCCCCCAACTGAGATGCTGGTCACCAAGTAGAGGAGGGTCAGCACTCAGAAACCAGATGTGTCAGAACATGTGTCTGTAAGGACCCTGCCTGCCTGCCTGCCTCCCTCCCTCCACCCTGCCTGCCTTCTTCCCTCTCTCCCCCCTTTCTTGGCAGAGGATAGGGAGATACAGTTGAGGTGGTTTTGCCCAGAGTGGGGTCTTGGGAGCCGGCAGAGAAACCCATTCTGAACATCCTGCTCTCGGGAGCCTGTGTGTGTGTGTGTGGGGGGGACCGGCCAAGAGCCTGGGTCAGTGAACTTCTCTTCCACAGCGCTAGAGAGAGAGAGTTGCTCTGCTTTGTCTGTTTATCCCAACAGGACAGACTGGGGAGGAGGCTCTTCTGTGACAAAGTTAGATTCTTCTTACCGCTCCTTTACTGGAAATAGCAGTTCAACAGGAAGGGGCTGCCCAGGGGCTGGGAACTCAGTGCTTGCTGTGAGCCGAAGGCCACGTGGGAGGCCTGGGCAGCCACCTGGCTCAGGACTGAAGCCACCGTCCTGAGCCCAGCAGCCTTTGTCTTGCCTGCCCCGGGGCAGGGTTCCGGCTGGTCTGCAGGGGAGGTGCCCTGCAGAGCTGCTCACAGCCCTATCATAACTTAATAAAGGGCTGCAGGGAAAAGAGGAATTTAATAAAGGGCAAGAAATGAACTTTCCCGAGGATACTTTTTGCCCACTCTTTGTCCTCCCCTGTCCTGAAATCTGTGCAGGACGCTGGCCCCTGCACTGGGGGAGAAACTGCCCTTGGATTCCCTCATTCCTCTTTCCAGCCTCTTCCACTCCATGCCCCAAGTTGTTTTTATTCCCCTCTCCTTATCTGTTGTCAGGAAAGGATTATGTCTCTAATATTTCTTGAGCACTAATTGTGTGCTGGAGCACTGGTGCCAGGCTCTCCAAGAGCTGACTCACTGAGTCCTCACACAGCCCAGTGCTGTTAGCCCCACTTTACAGATGAGCAAACCGATGCTCAGAGCGGTTGTGTGACCCGTGTGAAGTCACACAGCTGGCAAATGGAAGAAACTAGGGTTAAACTCCAGGAAGTCTGACTTTGAAGTTTCTCTAGGAGTAGATGATCAACTTATCCTCAATTTTCTAGAAATGGCCTGTCTAAAACAGTAGCCACTAGCAGTATGAAACTATTTAAATTAGCATCTAAATCAGTGATTTTTGACTAGAGTGCTGTGAGAGAGAGGATTTTAGGTGTGTTTCTACAATTTTTAAAGATGATTATTTTCAAAAGCAGTTCAAAGCATCATAAGTATATTCTGTTATTCTTTTTCTTGATGAACATAATTTAAGTGTGCCATTGAAGTGTAACTATAAGTTCCAGTATGCCATTGATACCGGAATTTCACTCTTCAGTAGGTCCTTGGTCTTGGGGATTCGAAGAATGAACCCACGGATCACGGATCCGTGGTAAGATAGGACTTTTATTAGAAGTTAGAAAGGAATACAGAAAAAATAAAAAGCACCAGAGCTTCTGGAAGGGGGAAAGAACTGGAGAACTCTGTCGGGAGGCTCCACGTGGGCTCTTTATCCAGGGGTCTTAAGTCTAGAGCATCACGCGTGGCTGGCAGTTGGTAGGTGGAAATGAATGAATGTAGTTCCTCCTCCACTAGGGCGAGGTTATCGGGTCCTTCACAGTCTTTGTCTCTGAGAAGGGATTAGGGTGTGTGCACCTACCCAAGGTGGAACGACCCAAAAAACCATCACAGGCTGCTTGTTCATGATCTTATCAGAGCCCAGAGGGTGTGTCCCGAAAAAGGCAGCCTGCTTGTGCCTGGAAATGGGGGTCTGACTTCTGAGCTCACCTGGGCCTAGAGAAGGGGGTGGAATCCTATATCACCAGGAGATAAAAAAGGTTGAAAAACACTGGTCTAAATTAATCAAAATTAAGCAAATCAGTTCCTCAGTCACACTAATCCCAGTTCAAGTACTCGCCGGCCACCACGTTGGACCCATCTCCAGGCAGTGGGAAGCAAGGGGAAGAGCTCGCCCCAGACAGACTCCGCCTGCCCGTAACTACTCTGCTTAATAACGCTGAGAACTGCAACAAAACACAGCAAGGTCATCTGTTAGAGGCATAGTAGGTGAAATGTAGCTTCTGAAGATTTTTCTTGTAATATTCAAAGACTGAACAAAAGTTTCTGAAAAGACATTTCTAATGAAGCAGTGGTACAAATTAAAGGCCACAGAAATACATGACGTGGAATGCTGTGTTTGTTACAGACAGCAACACGTGCGCACGCAGACAGATACCCCTGTAAGGACAACCCCACGTTCTGATGTAACAACAGTCGCCGTGGTCACACTGCTCGCCAAGTAGACCCTGGAGGAGGAGGAACCAAAGGAAGGAGTAGATTTACTCTGATGGTTTTGTTTAAAATATTTTAAAAAAATATTGATTGTAACTTACTCCATGAACAAATTTCTTTTTGTTTCTTTCTTTTTTATTTTATTTTATTTTATTTTATTTATTTTTTTGAGACAGAGCCTCAAGCTGTCACCCTGGATAGAGTGCTGTGGCATCACAGCTCACAGCAACCTCCAATTCCTGGGCTCCAGCCAGTCTCCTGCCTCCGCCTCCCAAGTAGCTGGGACCACAGGCACCCGCCACAACGCCCAGCCATTTTTTGGTTGCAGCCGTCATTGTTGTTTGGCCGACCTGGGCTGGATTCGAACCCTCCAGCTCAGGTGTATGTGGCTGGTGCCTTAGCCCGCTGAGCCACAGGCGCTGAGCCTTCTTTTCATTTCAAATTGTATTTTATATACAAAGAGCTGCCACGGTTTCTTTCAGTGAGTGGATGCTGTGGATAATCTTGCAGGGAAGACCACTTCGTCCAACCTAATGAGACCCTTGTCCTTCTGTAGCCAGAGTTTCTCTGTATCGGGTTTGAAGAATGAAACCATAGACCAAGTGAGAGGACCAAGCAAGTCAGCGAAATGACAGAATTTGCTGAAAGATAACAGAGACAGACAAGTGAAAGAGTGAGACAGAGCTCAGCCACAAGGGCAGCCGGGCGGGCTTAGGGGTTTAAGTGCTGCGGCTCCCACCCTGCGGCGGGGAGCTAGGAGGAGGTCAGAACTCGTCCTAAATGGGCAGGAACCTGAAGACAGAAGATAATCCTATCAAAGGAATAGGGTCCTTGCAGTCCTTGCCCCAGGCGGGACAGTACAGTCTGCTCCCTGCCCAGGTGAGGTAGATCAGGCTGCAGAACGCCGCCCGGAAAGGGCCGATTCGTGCCAAGAGGTGGGGCCTGTGAGGAAACGGATTTCTGAGCTGGCCGGATCTGGACAATCCCGTATCGCTTCACGTGCTGACAGGAACGTTGGCGGCCCCTGTTGAGGCCATGTTTCCACATCAGACCACCCCAGCTGGCACAGACGTGACACCAGAAGAGCCCTGGAAGCATTTCTGAGGGCGGCTCAGTGGAGCTGCTGGTGACCCATCTTGCTTTCAGGAGTGCGATGGAGCAAATGGCTCCATGAACAAATTTCAAGGACCCCTACGAGTTTTCTTTATGATCCTCTCCGTTAACAATGGTGGAGGGGACTTGGGGTTCTGAAGGCCCAGGACGGACTTCCCGAGGGCTCACCATCTCACTCCCCCAGCCTCCAGGTTGTGGCCCTTGCTCTAGAGACCAGCCTCTCTCTTAGTCTGCAAGAGAGGTTTAAGGCCTCTTCTCCCTCCTGACAAGATTTCTGTCATATTAAAAAGTTCCTTTTGTGGGGCAGCGCCTGTGGCTCAGTGAGTAGGGCACCAGCCCCATATACTGAGGGTGGTGGGTTCAAACCCAGCCCCCGCCAAACTCTAACAACAACAACAAAAATAGCTGGGCATTGTGGCGGCCGCCTGCACTCCCAGCTACTCAGGAGACTGAGGCAAGAGAATCGCCTAAGGCCAAGAGCTGGAGGTTTCTGTGAGCTGTGACGCCACAGCGCTCTACTAAGGGTGAGACTCTGTCTTGAAAAAAAAAAGTTCTTTTTTGGCTGGACTTGGAGGAGCCTGCCTGTAATCCTAGCACTCTTGGAGGCTGAGATGGGTAGATTGTTTGAGGTAAAGAGTACAAAACCAGCTCGAGAAAGAGAGAGACCCCATTTCCATCAGAAAAGTAAAAAATTAGGGCCAGGTGCAGTGGCTCATGTCTGTAATCCCAGCACTCAGAGGCTGAGGTGGGTGGATTGCCTGAGCTCATGGGTTCGAGATCAACCTGAGCCAGAGTGAGACCCAGTCTCTAAAAATCGCCAGGTGTGTCAGGCGCTTGTAGACCTAGCTACTTGGGAGGCTGAGGCAGGAGGATCTCTTCATCCCAGGAGTTTGAGGTTGCTGTAAGCTATGAAGCCACAGAACTCCATTCAGGTGACAGACTAAGACTCTTTCTCAAAAAAGAAAAAAAAAAAGGCTCGGCACCATAGGTCAGTGGTTAGGGCACCGGTCACATACACTGTGGTTGATGGGTTCAAACCCGGCCCAGGCCTGTTAAACAACAATGATAACTACAACCAAAAAAATAGCTGGGTGTTGTGGTGGGCACCTGTAGTCCAAGCTATTTGGGAAGCTGAGGCAAGAGAATCACTTAAGCTGAAGAATTTGAGATTGCTGTGAGCTGCAACATCACAGCCTCTACCAAAGGTGACATAGTGAGACTCTGACTCAGAAAAGAAAAAACAACTCTGGGAGGCTGAGGTGGTCTATCTTTTGAGCTCAGAAGTTCAAAACCAGCGTGAGAAAGAGCGAGACGCCGTCTCTACTAAAAATGAAAAACTGGGCAGCGCCTGTAGCTCAAAGGAGTAGGGCACTGGCCCCATCTGCTGGAGGTGGCGGGTTCAAACCAAACCCTGGCCAAAAACTGCAAAAAAGATAAAACAAATAAAAATAAATAAAAATGAAAAACTGAGGCAAGATGCTCTCTTGACCCCAAGAACTTGAGGTTGCTGAGAGCTATGGTCGCCATTGCACTCTACTGAGGGTGAAACACTGAGGCTCTGTCTCTAAAAAAAACAAAAAAGTTGGTAAAAACAATTCATTTTTGAAAAAGAAGAAAGAAGGAAATCTGCTGTGTTGGCTGTGGGTTGGAGCACCGTGGTGGCCCCACGTGCAGTTCATCCCACTCGCGTTGGGCCGACTCTCCATTGCCACGGAGCCTCCTCACGGCCACAGGCTCCTGGAGTGTGAGCTGAGCCAGGAGCCTCCTCACGGCCACAGGCTCCCTGGAGTGTGAGCTGAGCCACGGAGCCTCCTCACAGCCACAGGCTCCTGGAGTGTGAGCTGAGCCACGGAGCCTCCTCACGGCCACAGGCTCCTGGAGTGTGAGCTGAGCCACGGAGCCGCCTCACGGCCACAGGCTCCCTGGAGTGTGAGCTGAGCCACGGAGAGATCGGACGAGCGGCGGGTCGGGAAAGAGTGTCGTCGGCCGGGGTGCCGCCGCGGGGCGCCGGGGGCCGGGCGTAGGCCCCGTTGCACACCTCACACTCCAGGGAGCCTGGGGCCGTGAGGCGGCTCCGTGGCTCAGCTCACACTCCAGGAGCCTGTGGCCGTGAGGAGGCTC
>CAUYON010148473.1:0-11118 GCA_963573935.1 Arctocebus calabarensis
AAAGGTCATCTTTAGGAAAGTAGACAATTGGAAGAGTTGGTCAGGTCCCTGAAGGTAGAAAGATACTCTCTCCAATGATTGTAAAATCATTGTGGTCTGTGAGTTTATGATAGTTTGAACTTTGTTATTTAATTTAATTCACTGCTTAATTACTGTTTTTCTATGAATGATTATACTCTGGTTAATATGTTAGCATAGCAGTATTCCCAGATAGTTTTTTGTTTGTTGGGAGGTTGGGCTTTTAGGGGGGCAGAGTTAATACTTTGCATGAAATATCTTCTTTTATAACAGTGAAATTGCTTTCTCTGTTGTCTTGTGATTTTTTTTTTGAGATGAAATTTAAGTTTTTGTGTGAGTAGTACTATTATACCTATCTTGAGTGTCTTGCTTGTACTCTATCACATCACACCTTTGTTTAATTCTTAATAAACTGTTCACTTGTTTAAAAAAAAAAAAAGCTATTCTCCATAGGCCAGGCATGATGACTCATGCCTGTAATCCTAGCACTTTGGAAGGGCGGGGGGGGGGGTGGATAACTTGAGCTCAGGAGTTTGAGACCAGCCTCAGAAAAAGTAAAACCTCATCTCTACTTAAAAAAGAAAAACTAGCAGACCATCGTGGCAGGCATGGATAGTTCCAGCTACTCAGGGAGTAGAGTATCCCTTGAGCCCAAGAGTATCGCTTGAGCCCAAGTGTTGGAGGTTGCCATGGCACTCTACCGAGGGCAAAAAAGTAAGACTCTTGTCTCAAAAAAAAAAAAAAAAAAAAAAAAAGATCCACCCCTCACTTAGTGCATCTTCACCTTGCCAATAATTGCGTCTGCAGAGGGTCAGATTTTTTCCTTTCACTTCTATTACTCAGAACTACTTTGTCACATAAGCACGTGCATGTCCATTAATTAATTTGGTACAAACTGTATGTTTATATGCCAAGTCTTGGGTGAGCTAACATGTTGCTTTCCAGTTTGTGAGTTTAAAGCTAATAAACAAGGAGATATGATTAGCCTTCCTTTTCCTTATACTCCACAGTGACATCCTTTCAACATTGACTTTCTTACCATGAACTAGGCTATGGAACATGAAGCCAAAATGTGTAAGATGTGGGTTCCTGTCTTCAAAGCAATCTTTTTGGAAATAGTCATTAACTTGCTTCAAGCCTCTGTGTCTTGGAACTCATGCGGAGGGAATAGAAGGGTTGAATTCTCATTGACGAACCACTTGACTCCCAAACACATTGTGTTTAACTAGGAAGACCCTGATTTAATGAAAGAATGTAATCAGTGGAGGTTAGCAGACATCATAACCCTTGGAGAAAATTACTTATGTACTGTACCATCTGTTTTCCTCCTCTGTAGGGCAGAATGATAGAGGCAGCTTATCTGGAACTCTATCATTCTTTAAGATGAAGAACAAGTAAAATTATGCTAGTCAGAACCACAGCAAGCCAATGTGCTCCATTTCTCTTGGCAAATATTCAGCACTTGTGTTTCCTTCCTTGATGCCTCTCATCAGAATATTTTTAAGGTTGAGAGGTCTTGATAACTCTGTGCTCCCTGAATGCGGGTATAGTGACATTATTGTTTAACGGCAGGGATGAAGCTGATCACCCAAGTCTGGGAGTCACTGGTGGTAATTTTCTGAATCTTGCACTGACATTTCTAGGAAGGAATTTTGGCCTGGATGGTTTTGGCTGCAAAAAAGTTGGTAAGATAACCCTACTCTCCCCCTTCCCGTTTTCATCTCCTCTGGGGCAGAGAAAAACCCCAGACACCAGCTTTCTGGTAACATAAGAAGCTTCCCATAACTACGAACTATAAATTATGATAAGCACGACCCTTCTCTTTCTCTTCCTCTTTGTTTCACTCTCTGAGCAATATTATAAGAGTCTACACAATCTCATAAGGGACTTGGCTGGCAACTGGTTGAAGATACTATTCCTTTGGCAGCGGTTCCAAATGACTAGACTAATGTATTCCTTTTTGCTTAGTTTCTGCAAAATTGCACTGTGGTTCTATGCAGCTGGGGACTGGAAGAAGAAACCAAAGTGTAGAGAAAGCCAGAGAAGAAAGTGGCAAAGCTGCTGAAGCCAGCAATATGATTTCACCAGCGTTGAGTCAGAGGGCCGGACGTGTGGAGCGAAGTTGCCTGTCTTTTTGGGGTGTGCCTTTTTGACAGTCAGTGAGGTCGAGGGTCTCCAGTTGACCATGAGGCAGGTGGACTGAGATGAGTCACTGTAGAGATAAAAATCTTTGGGCTGACTTTGTTTTCTGTGTGGCATGTCCTCCTTTGATTCTGTCTTTGATTTTGCTGAGTCTGGCTGTCTTTGAGACTGGAGGATATGCTTTGTACAAATGTCCCTGGAAACAAAGACCACCAACCAGCTGGCCCAAGTGAACCAGAAAAACAAGACTATTTGTTAAGGTCTTTTTTGTGCTTATCTTGGAGCCAGAATAAATGAGCTTTCTTAATACCAACACTAGCTACCTGTTTGATCTAGGGCAAATCGTTAGCTTTTCTGCCTTCCTCTCACAATTCCTCATTTGTAAGGGGGGTGGAAGAAGCAAATAAGCTCTGTGTTCTCTTATTCCTTCCTGAGCATGAGCATATGAAACCAAGCTTTCATTTCCTTAAATTACATTATTGGTAAATGAAAACATTTTCCCCCATCTCCTGCAAAACAGATAAATTCAACATCAGCAAACCTTAATCAAGGTTTCTACCTATTGTCTTAAATTTCATTTTGTAAAAAGGGGAACAAATTCAGACAACAGGAATTATCTGCGTGGAGTAAGTTCAGCTGCAGCCTGGCTCAGCTGGATGAACAGCAGTGAAATGGAGCAACCTGGACGAGTCCTACTCCCAGGCCGGGCCACGTGTACAGATGCTGTAAGAAAGTTCCATCCCAGGTAAAAGCAAGGCCCTGAGAATATGCAGGTGCAGTAGTTCTGATCTTGTTAAAGCTTCTCCGCCTGTTCCATGTACTAGATGGTTCACAAGAGGACATCTTTTACCCTTTTTCACAGGTGTACCTCTCACCACTTACTCTGATGGATGTGTGCTGGGTTTCGCTCTGGGTCTGCCCTGCTACTAAAGTCCAAGCTTACTGTTTTGTTCCTGCACTTGCTCTGCCCTTTGGACTTGATGGTGGGTATTGTGGGTCTCATTTCTATGAGATTTCATTTCACGCTGCAGATACACCGTTTCTAAGCCTCCTTGGTTGATAGTGGCTTGACTTCTCTGCCTATATGCTCCACTAACACTTAGCGGTTTTTGCTGACTTCCTTGAGCAGCTCCTGAATGTAGTAACCAGTACCAGGTAAGATAGGAAGAGTTGGAGGTCTAAGAATACTTTAGCAGGGCTTTTGATGAATGAGCAATGAACATATCACAGAGCTGGTGATACTCCAAAGTCCAGATGTGCAGTGAGAATCAAGGAGGGATGTTAGTGATCTATTTACCAGATTAGAGTTCAGAGTCTGGGGTCTAGTTCTTGATGGTGGTGAAAGGTCTAGCAAGCTCAAAATTCTAATGGCTCCAGGGATCCTGCAAGCCTATACTAGTAATACCTGTTAGAAAACATTAACATTAATAGGTCACCCTTAACAGTGCCTTTCAGGTAATGAATCTTATTCCTTGTGAGAATAGGCAGTCTGCAGTCTCTGAAGAAAGGTAATCATGGGGCGGCATCTGTGGCTCAGTGAGTAGGGCGCCGGCCCCATATACTGAGGGTGGTGGGTTCAAACCCATCCCCAGCCAAACTGCAACAAAAAATACCCATGTGTTGTGGCAGGCACCTGTGGTCCCAGCTACACAGGAGGCTGAGGCAAGAGAATCGCCTAAGTCCAAGACCTAAAGGTTGCTGTGAGCTGTGATGCTAAGGCACTCTACCAAGGGTGATAGAGTAAGACAGAGTCTCATTCTAAAAAAAAAAAAAAAAAAAGAAAGGTAATCATGACAGTTGGTCTTGTGGCTTGGTGCCTACCTGCTGGGCTCTGCTCTTTCTACTTCATCTCTCCCTGGAGGGGGCAAGCCTAGTTCATTTAGCCCAAATAAAGCATATTTAACCAGGTCTTAGAAATTTCAGTGTTTTTCAACTACATGGGCAGGTCTTCTGCATGCAGTCAAGGTTTCTCTGTGATGCAGCCAACAGAAGATTTGTCGTAGAGAGGAGTAGGGTTGAGTGATGGGTGAGCGGCTGTGGATGTGATGGTGGCGTGGGGCAGGGTGGGCAAGTGGGAATAAGTCCACTGCGTGAGTCAGGGATGCGTTAGGGGAGATGGCACTCTCTGGGGGACTCAATAAGGACTTGGGAGTGAATATATGAATGAACCACTCTTTCTGATTTTTCCCAGACCTAGGGTGATGGATTAAGACTAAAGATCAGTGACTCATTGTGAAGTACCAGGTGTAGTGAGGCCATCTGTGGACACAGCTTGATATGGAATCCTAGAGGGAGAGGCCAGTGCTGCCTTGTGCCTCTGACCTTGGTGCAGGCTGGCCTTTGGTACAGCTGAGCTGTGGGAAGAAAAGGATGTGAGGAGACAGGACTGAGTTGCAGGCTGGATAGGGCTTTTCAGAGCAATGTTTTTCAGTGCCAACCCTGTTTTTGGCAACGAGTATTACTCTCTACGCAAGTGCCTATTTGCAAGGTTGATCCAGTACAACATTGACTTCTGAAACAGTGGCACTCGTTTTGCCAATTTTCCAAGCTTGAAACCGGAATGGAGTTAATAAAGTAACAGAGGCATTTTGGATGTCGAAACTCTAATTTTAAAATGCCCACATGTGTATAATTTTCCACGTTCTTCCTAAATTCCTATTGCTGGAAGGAGTTTTCGAAATCTAAACGTTTCGTTTACAGATGAGAAAACTTAGGTCAGGAGAAGCAGAGGATTTTCCCAAGGCCACACAGTTAGAGAGGGACAAGTCAGGATCAGAATCCAAGCACTCAATCGTGGGGAAAGGCTTCTCAACCCTCTCCCAATCGTCTACGCGAATGAAGCCCAGGGAGGGAATTTGAGACACTGCTTTAGCCTCAGGGGCAAACATGGCCAGGTGGGATCATGGTATTCTTTTCAGGGAAGTTTCCAAAAGGTTGGATAAAGCATTTGGGAAGATTATTCTCTTAAGCTGCCATTTTATTTTTATATCAGTTATGTTAAGCTTGCTATTATTTATCATTCACTTCTTCGTTTCCCAAATACTTTGGCTGTCTACCACGGCCGGCACCATTTTTAGAGACTAGAGAGTGGGTAAGGGTAGTGACTAAGACATCCTCCATCCTTGTCCTCATGGATCCTCCAGCTTCATAAAGGATTTGAACCTGACTTTGGTTTAAGTCCCACTTCATTTTACCATCCCAGTCCTCGGATGGACTAGGTCTCTGCCCAGGTCCCTGCCAGGACACTCTATTTGATAGAAACAAATTTCTCAAGAGTGGAAGACATGCTTATTCCAAATTTAAACCCTTAGTCAAATATTTCATGATGAAACAGCTTTACTACCTCCGAAAGTCAAGCAAGAGGACTTAGGAAAAGCCTTCAATGTCAAGAAAGTACGAAAGCTGCCCTGAGCAGGAAAGGGATTTGCTTAAGGCCTCCAATGCTGGTAAAGTCAGGAAGAGAAGGAGATTCCTAGGCTCTTATTTTATTGTCCTTTTATAAGAATAGATTCTTCTCAAAAGTCAAAAACATTGTGGAAATTCTATACAATGGTGTGTGTTTTTATTTGTAAACATATGTTTACTATGTCAAGAACTCCTAAGAACTTAAGTTATTCCCTGACATGGTAGGAAAATCTGCTAAGCCTCTCACTTGCCCGCCTGAGTCCTCCTGTTTCCTGCTGTATCCTAGTCCCTGGCAAACTGCTCTGTACAGACAGAGACTCAATGTACTAGTTTAATGAACAAATGAATGCATGTTATGGGTTTTAACATAGGGTATTAATTTACATTGTTTACTCATAGATATGTATGAAGCACATTTGGAAATTTACTGTAGACTCATGTTTCTAGCAGAACTTTGTGTGGGGTTTTTTGAAAATTCTGTTCAATTCCACAGGGAAAGGAAGCAGAAACTATTTCTATGTACTCCTTTCTTTGCAGGTGAAAATCAAAATAGGCTTTTGATGTAAAGTACTAGGCTGGTCTCCAAAATATCATGAGGCCCATCAAATTGACTTTTACCTTCTAAAGGGACGGTGAGAGAAGGGAGATAGAACAGCTCTTAAACACTGATCAGTCTGGGAGAAACAGAAGATCATTTGAAGGGAAAGCAGAAAAATGGGAGAACTTACATTCACTTGTTGCTGTTTACAAAACGTCTTCCTATCTGCTCTCTCAGCGAATACTTTAAAACAATTCTGTGGGTGACCGTATTGTTCCCACATCACAGGTGAAGACACTGAGGCCGAAGAACCTGGAAATGGCAGAGACTGAGCTCAAAGCCAGTTCTTCTGACTTTAGAACTGGTGCTTTTTCAAACACCTCACTCCTTCTTTGTAAACATGGTAATATCACAGCCACCTGCTTTCATCCATGAATCACAAAGCGGGGGGCTTCGTGGGGGAATCTGTCTCAAAAATGATGGATGCTGTACAAGGGTGCACAGTTCCTATTTTAGTTGACAGCATCACCTTGTGGATGAAAATACATCTGGTGTGTGTTTTTATTTGTAAATATATGTTTACTCTGTCAATTAGGGATAATGAGCCAAGCCATTATGCTGTCAATCAGAATTGTTTGGGGGTTGAAACTTCTTTTACAGAGTTTTGTTTTTTTTTTTAGTAATCAACTGTTAAAGTGATCAAATAATAAGACTGAATTGACAAACATACAGAACAAAACGGATGTGTTTCAGGCCATGTTGGTTAAAACTTACTGCAATTTTGCTTGCGTAATTAATATTTTTTGAAGAGTGGGAATTAGAATTTATAGCATTTGTGGCTTTGTGGTGAGAACTAAAAGGGCAAAGTGAAACAGTAGCAACTGAGCAGAATTGCGTTGACTAAAACAAGAAGAGATGAAGCCTCAGGTCTGAGGATCTTGAAGTTCTGCTGTTTTCACTTTAGGTAATTTTAAACTTAGCCTCAGTTTCTTTACCTCTAACATGGGGAGAGCAATGCCAAGCTTGTGTCAAATGCTTGGTAGCCTGGGTTTGGATGTATATTTAAGATTTTAGAGAAATAAAATCATTTAATAATAAGGGATGAAAACTTGAATACAACTATTCATGAAGGGCAAACAGAATCCATACCGCTCAAGCAAAAGATCTAGACACGTCTCAGCAGGAATCTTAGGCCGATTTGCGTTCTTCTGCCTCTTTAGTTTTTGATAGACAAATAGATTTACAAAAAATATTTTTTGTTATAGTGAAGAAACCTTGAAGACATAACAAATGCCCTGATGTTTTCCCAAACATTTCTTAAATGATGGCATAAAACTAACAACCAATTTGACAGCAAGGTAAGGGCAATGTATACTAATTTGAAAGGGAATTTAGTAATCTCTAATATTATACACAACGTCCTGATTAAATGTTTCCTTTATAAATTTTATTGGCACAAGTTTCTCTCTTTTTTAAAAAAAATTGTCAACCCATGAAACAGTGGGGATGGATTTTAAGTAGGGTCTGGTGTTCATAGAGTCTGAAAACAGCCGGCCTGCTTAACTCTACCCGCCCACCTCCCCAATCCCCCCCTCCTCGTGCCCTTCCCCCCAGCTAAGTCCTCACAGCCAAAGGTCTGGAGGGCGAACTTGCAGTTTAAATTTCCCGGCTTTTTGTCAGTTTCTGCCAAAGCCCTAGCCACCTTCTCCCACTGACTGTGGTGGCTTTGTTTTCTCTTCCCCTCCATTTGCTACTTGTTAGCCTCGGTGCACTGTGTCTGCACACTTAGAGTAGGCAGAGCGCTGCGACAGATGGTGAGGGGGGAGCCTGGGACTTGGGCTGCCGTGGCAGGATGCCGAGGGATGCGCCTCGCCCCGGGGCCGAGAGCTGCCCAGAAGCTCTCCTTGAGGTCGTGTCGGTCCGGCCTGGTGCTGTGGGCGTGTTTGCATGTGCCCGTGCACACGCGGCGTGTTCTGTTGTTGTGGTGGTGGTTGTTTTTGTTGTTGTTTGGGCCGATGACAACAGAGGCCTCGCTGGCTGGCTCCCGCTTCCCACTCTTGGCAGTTTCCAGACTCCTAGACAGGAAATTCTCCCAATGATTGCAGCTGTGAATTGGCCCATTTTTCTGGAAAGGGGATAAAGAAAAGAGTTTTGTGGGATGCTTTGCTTTTCTTGCACAAGCAGGAACGTGTTGAATACAAACAGGGAAATGTGAAGGAAATTGAGGGGTGCAAAGGCAGGGGGAAGGATGGGAGCCCTAAGAAAGACGGGAAAATTCGCCATTCACCTCAGGTGTTTTGAGACATGCAAATGGAATTTCTTGAGAACATACTGTAGTGTGGGCTCTGGGACCAGGTGTGGGCTGTCTTTAAGGTGAGACTGCCCTGGGCTCCTATGGGGTTTCAGCAGTTTGAACCCCATTGGTAGCCAAGAGTGGCTGGCTTCCTTCATTCCTTCACAGATGTTGGATCATGCGCCCTGTGACTGGCAGTTTGCTGAGAGGTGAGAGGACCCTGGACAGTACGAGAGACAGGGCCTGTCCCTCATGGAACCGAAAACTGGAGAGACAAAATGGCAAATATGCACATCATAATCACACTTTCTTGTGAGTGTTCTCCATGTAATTTAGTAGGTCACTGGGGTAGGGAATGCTGACAATGATAATTTTTCACAACTTTTAATGAGCACTTCTTCAGTGCCAAGCGCTATGCTAAGGTCATTTCTCATTTAAGCCTCATAAACACTCTATGAGGTAAATAATATGAAAACCTGCCAGATGTGGTGGCTCACACCTGAAATCTTAGCACTCTGGGAGGCAGAGACTGGTGCATTGCTTGAGTTCAGAGTTCGAGACCAACCTAAGCAAGAGTGAGACCCTGTCTCTAGAGAAAAAAATAGCTGGGTGTTGTTGTGGGTGCCACTTGGGAGGTGACAGCAAGAGGATCACTTGAGCCCAAGAGTTTGAGGTTGCTGTGGCTATGACACCACAGCATTCTACCCAGGGCAACAAAGTGAGACTCAGTCTCAAAACAAAAACAAAAACAGGTCTTTAGGGGTGATCAGGAATGGCCTGTAATAGGAGTTGAATCTGAGCTGAGATATGAAGAGCATAAGGAGACAGTCATTGGAAGAGCCAGGGAGAAGGAAGATCAAGTGCAAAGGTCCCGAGGTAGGGAAGAGCTTAAGTATATTCCTGTTGGTGAGAAAAGAGCTGTGGGACAGCGATGTAGAAAACGATCTTGTGGAGGAAGGGGACTGGGGAGACAGGAATAGTGTAGGGTGAACAGAGTCCCAATCATGCTGATCCCAGTGAGAGTGTGTCCTGGTCAGGGACGTAAGAATGGGAAGCCATTGGAGAATTTCAAGCTGGAAAGGGACATTATATTATATTTTAAAAGGAATTCTTCATCTGTACTGGGGAGAATGGGATAGATTGGATTGGACGCATGTGGAAGTAGGAGGATGGGAGGCTGTCATGGGCAGAAATGATGATGGCATAGCTGAGGAAGGTAGCCGTGAACATGGAGCAGTGGAAGGATTGGGGATCCATGCTGGGGTGAATACAAATGCTAGTACCCATCAGGTGGACACAGGTGGTGATGGAGTCGTCATGTTGGCACCCTAGGTCTGGCCCCAGCCGATGGATGGTGGACTGTGCCTTTCATTGAGATAAGAGGAAAGGAACGGACTGATGATGTGCCATGGTTCCTCCCTGGGCACACAAAGCAATTGTGTTCCATTATGTATGCCAGAAAGATCAGTGTCCAGTGAGAAAATCTGAGGCTTCCAGGTGAGGAGGAAATGCATCTCATGGGGAGAATGAAGAATATATTACATCAGGAAAGAAAGTAATTTCCTTATGTTTGCAAAGTGATGTTTTACCCGTTAGCTTCTCTCCTTTGTCGTATTCAATCTTCTCTGTACTACTGTGTTGCAATTTTGGAGATTTTAGTTTTATAGATGGAGAAAATGAGACCTACGGGGTGAATCAACTTTTTGTGTTCAAAAGGATAGTCATCCTCATTATTGCCAGTGTTATCTGAAGGCTTACTTTGCACCACATGCTGTTCTACTCACGTCACATGTGGTGAGTCTTCACAACCATATTAGGTAAGTTCCATTCTTACTCCATTTTGCAGAGGGAAAACTGAGGCCTTCAAGGTTTAAATAATGTGCTCATGGTTATAAGCAACAGAGCTGGCCTTCAAATCTGATGGCACTTTAGCTCCCAGATCTGGGCTCTTAACCACCATGTTATATTAACTATGGTTAAATTAAAACTCTGAATTTTAGCAACCTCTTCACTATTAGGAAATGCCTCCTTAATGCTACTTTGATGATGATTCTTCTCTTGCAGTGGATTTATGAATTTGGGGCATTTTCAGCATTATCTCAGCCAGCTGGATGCCCATTTCTCAAATATTTTCCTCCAAAGGATATATAATATATAGTGTCATGATGTGACAACTGAAAAAAGACTATACCTTGAAGTGATATAACCATCAATCCAAAATTTCAAAAAAGGAAAGAAAATACAGAACTTACAGAGTAGTTTTCTCTTTATTTGCTTATTTTTTGGGGAAAAAACTCTTTTCTAAGATTAAAGTTAATACATACATCACAAAATGTCACTTTTTATTTTCTTGAACGTTCTAGAGCCAACTAGGAAGGCAGGCACTATAAAAGTCGTATCAGTTTCGTTTTTGTATCTCTTAAAACATGATCTCTGCACACAACAAAGCTGGAAGAACTGGGCCAAAAGCAATCCATGTGTACATCGGAAGAAAGTCCTGCAGGGGATGAGCTTGGCAGCATTTTGAATGTCCTTCATGTCACATTTCTTCAATGAGTGCAAGATAGGGGAGAGAACTTTTTAATTTTTTTTTTTTTTTTTTGTAGAGACAGAGTCTCACTTTATCACCCTGGGTAGAGTGCCGTGGCGTCACACTGCTCACAGCAACCTCCAGCTCTTGGGCTTAAGCGATTCTCTTGCCTCAGCCTCCCTAGTAGCTGGG
>CAUYON010148474.1:0-11889 GCA_963573935.1 Arctocebus calabarensis
TGTTGATGTGTGTTCCTCGACCTTGTCTCTTGGCTCAGCTCCAAACCGTTGGCTTTCTCGCCAAATTTCTGTCCTTTAACTCTCCTTCTGGACAGGAGCGTCTGCAGAAAGCTGGCTACAGACCGCCATCTTGGCTCCCCCACCCAATGTTTATTGCTATAATCATGAAATCACTGAATGTCATTACACCACTTTCATTAATGACAATAAAATATCTACTAAAGATGAGCCTAATGACTGAAAGTAATTGCAAGAGTGTGCAAACTGCCGCTTGCCTGACAGGGTTGATGTTTTATGCACAAAGCCTTGTCCCCACAACAGTAAATCTGGTTCTGTACTTGGTTTTAGACCAGTGGTTCTCAACCTTCCTAATGCTGTGATCCTTTAATACAGTTCCTCATGTTGTGGTGACCCTCAACCATAAAATTATTTTTGTTGCTACTTCATAACTAATTTTCTACTGTTATGAATCATAGTGTAAATATCTGATATGCAGGATGGTCTTAGGTGACTCCTTTGAAACGGTCATTCAACCCCCAAAGAGGCCACGACCCACAGGTTGAGAACCACTGTTTTAGACCCATCATGTCAATCGATGATAAAAAATTGGGAGATTTTGGTAAAACCACCTGCAGACTAAGATCCTTTTAGAAGGTGTATGCATGAAGTGGTAGAGGTAAAACAAAAAGAAACATTTACAGGAGATGTAGGCTGCAATTTGAATCTTGAAAGTTTTCAACAGCCAGGGATACCATCTTGTTTTAAAATCTATGAAATCAGTATATAATCACTTACAGATTCATAGGAATAGTAAAACATAACTATAGTCCAGAAAGAAGGAGGGAAGAGGAAAAGGAAGGCAGAAGAGGGGGGAGGTCAGAAAGAGGGAGAATTTGTGGGATCCAACCTAATGTGCATAATGCAATGATACATTTTTATACTATTAAGAATAGAGTATGAATGTTTTTGCCACAACAAGTAAGTAAGCAAGGAGACAGTTATGTTAATCAGTTAGGAGTAAGTGTTCCACATTGAAATCAAATCAGCACATTGTACCCCATAAATGCATTAATGTACACAATTATGATTTAATAAAGAATTAAAAATAATTAAAATGTGTGTTTTCTTATCTCTCTTGGTTTTATTCTTCAGCTACAAAGCCATTTTTCTTGGGAGACAATAAGATATATTTTTCCCTCTGTTACCCTGACACTTAGGAGAAAGTGACAAGCTCAGCATCTGTGGAAAGTTCTTGCTTCTCAGGGTGGGCTTGTCCAAGTAACAGTAGGGGTACTGGCCAGATAAAGGAGCAAGGGTCATTAGGATTTATTAGTCTTTAGGAAGGTAGCAGCTGCTGTCAGTTACCACCCTGACCTCGTCTGTTAGGGAGTTGTATTTCCCTTGCTTGAACCAAACGGTTTAAGCGTACCTCATTTCTAGTACCAACATCCAGCAGAAAATTCTACACATTACAAGTAACTGTTTAAATCAGATCCTCAAGAAAAATTTAAGTGATAGAAGGGATCTTCTGGATCAGAAGAAGACACTTCATGATTTCTGGGCTCAAATGACTGGATTCTGTTCAACGTCTTCTTTCTGCAGGTGAAAGTGTAATATTTGTATAGGAGCTTGTCTAGCACTGCTTCTGTATAGGAGCTTGTCTAGCACTGCTTCTGTACAGTGATAAGTAATTGTGTGTTGTATATATACATGTAACATGTGTCCATATACACATAATACATATGTACTGGCAGTCCCTCATGTATGAACAAGGTAAGCTCTATAGGTTTGTTCTTAAGTCGAATTCACATGTAACTTGGAACAGGTACCTTCCATTTGTATTTATTCATAAATTGGATGTTTGTAGAGAATATCTGTATGCATTGAATAATATACATATGTGGGGAAATCAATTCATGTCTTTTATAAACATTATAATAAATATCTTAAGGTTTAAAAGTGAGAGATGAATAAAGTCCTGTCTGGTAAGAATATGAAGTTGAACGCATTAGCAGCTCATACAGGTAACCAGGTTTTAACTTAGGTAGTATTTTAGTAAGTAAATGGTGCCAGAAGTTATTGGCCGGAATTGCATTCAGTTTTTAGGCTTGTGCTTTGCTAAAAATAGCTTTTTCATCCTTTTCAAGAAGGTAGCAAATATTTCACTTTCCTGATATTTCTTATGGCTAAATTCTAATCTTCTGCCTAAATGTTCCTTCAAAATCCATCTGAAAGTGACAAATTGTAGAACAGCTCTCAAAAGGCAATGAGATTGTAGTAGAAAAATCTCTGGACCAGGAATTGGAAGTCTTTTCTTGTATGCACCTCAGCTCTAGCTTTTGGTGACTTTTCGCAACTTATTTAAGCAGTCTTTTTTTTTTTTTCCTTTTAGTTTAATGAATTTTAGAAGTAACTGTGAGGTTAAAAGAAAAGATGTGCACAAATATATTTTGAGAACTATAAAATGACAAAGGAATACAGGTATTATTATATTGTCCAAGTATGTTTATGTAAGTGTAATGTCTGCTGATAGATAGAGCTACCAGGGCTGCTGGAAATACAGATCAAACTAAGGTACTAAATAAAAAGACACCATTCTTTCTATAATGTAACTTACTATATATATTACTAATGGTTCTATATGACCTGATGTTTTAAGTGCTATATTCAAAGTAAATATAAAATGTTACCCTAAACATGGCAGATAGATATAGACTGCTCAAGTGTATTGCAAACTGTTTCCTGAGTGAAGTTGATAGCAGCAAATTATGTTCAGATTGAGGCAGTGTAAATGACTGAATAGTAACAAATCTTTTGTCAGATCATAAATTCCTTGAGGACAGGTTCCAAGTTGTAATATCATTGTCTTTTTTTAAATTAAATCATAGCTGTGTACATTAAAGCAATCATGGGGTACAATGTGCTGGTTTCTAATATCATTGTCTTTCAGTGATCTGAATGATATTGGGTGCTTAACAAATGGTTGAACATGTTATTAAGGAACAATTAACGTTTTATTGTGTCTGAAATACATCTAGATAAAACCAGAAAGAAAGATGGATACCATGTCATGGCTTCAAATAATCTAGGGTTCCTTTTCTTCCTTGCCTTTTTAATTAAGACATTTTGATTATGCTTGTAACAGGGAAATGATGAACAATAATTGGGACACAAATTTTGAAGTATCTTCTACTTTCTTCATTTCACAAGTGAGGGTATAGGAGACTTAGAGAGGTTTAGTAACTTGCCTGAAGCCACAGAGCTGCTAGTGGCAGAGCCGTCATGTAAGAGGAGATGGTGGCAGAGGGCTGAAGTACTTCATCCCTTTATGTTACTTTCAGTCTGAGGGGCATTTCAACTATGTATCTGTCTTCCAAGATGATCGTGGAGTGAAAGAACTATGGTTGTGTTTAAAAACATTGGCAACACAGACTCCCTCTGAACCACACAAATGACCACATTTGCAATGTCCGGTGTTCAAGAGGTCTAATTTAATTTAATATCCATCAGCATCACTCCATTTATATTTTAAAGATAAAGGAAAAAAATGTTCCTTAATGTAATTTCTGGATATCCCATTCTCTTTAATGACCTTACTTTAAAATATCTGCAAATAAAGAGAAACAAGGTCCTCCCAGACAATTTAAAATCCCCATTCTTTCCTGTCAGTGATGTCTTTTAGAAGAGTAAAGGACTATCCCTGTTGCTGTTGTGTTAGTGATCAACCCACTAAAATAGAATGCTAATGTTACCTATGAGCCTATTTATTTCATAATCAACATCATCACCTTCATCATCATCCCAACTATAGTTTTATTTTTAGGGTTTTACCCTGTAACAGGCACCCTGCTAAGCACTTTGAAAACATTGTATGGTTTTGTGTGCACAACAGCCTATGAAGTTAAAGATCCTGGAAAGAGACAGCATTTACACAAACCCCCTCTGTCGTTAGACTGTGACTGTGAGTTCATTAGTCGGGGATGTAAAATCTCTGTGTAAGTGAGGCAGATGCTGAGATACAGCAGGGTCAGGTGCATGCACCTTACCCCAGCTACCCATGTGTCCCAGAGTCTGTAACTGGGGCTCACCTGGATCCACTGAAAAGGTAAGATCTTGCCATCCCTGAGAGTACTGTTTTCACTGTGCCATAGTTATTTTCTGTTACTTCTTAGACATTGCACAGAAAATGTCTGTGTTCCCTGCTTAGGGAGGTTTACAGTGATGGGACTCTCATGATTTTGAAGTCAGTCTTAGTAATAACAAGTTCAAATCCTTGTCTAGAAGCCAAAAGTAGATTTATAGCTTCTAGGTTTTTATATAAACTCCATCTCTGATGACTACCCTGATTCTGGCTTAGTAGTCTTTCACCTGAGTGGCTTATTTACTTATTTTTTGAGATGAGGTCTCGGTGATCCAGGCTGGAGTGCAGAGGTGTCTGACCCTGTAACCTCAGCCTTTGGGGCTTAAGCGATCCTCCCACCCTCCAGAGTAGCTGGGATTACAGGTATGAGCGACCATCCCTGATAAATTTTTCTATGTTTTGTATCAATGGGTTCTTGTATGTTGTTCAGACTGGTCTTGAGCTCCTGAACGCAAGTGATCCTTCCATCTCAGCCTTCCAAAATGTTGGGATTATACATATAAGCCACCTCTCCTGAACTTGGGGTGTTCTGATACTGTATAAAGCCTATGGGGGAAAAATAGTCCATTGCTCCATATCTAGATAATATTATTCTTAGTTTTAGCTGAGGAAGTTGAGACTCAAAGTGATTAGGGAACACACACAAAATTTTATAGGTAGTAATAATAGAGTTTTGGTTTTGAAATCACCCTGATATCTTAACAATCAACATTATTTGTCGAATTTTTAAAGGAATTAATGCCCAAGCTTATCTTATTTTTTTTTTAAAGATGAGTTGATTGTATAGTTGGGGATAGAATACTTTATGAGGATAAGATAAGTTATGCAAAATGTAAAATCATTTGATTTATTTGAGTTCCTATGAATATAATTATTGCATTAATATGAAGACTCAGAATCTTGGTAAATTCTTCATCCTTTGTTTTTTAAAAAATATTCTTTATCCATGTTATCCTGAAACATGTGCAAGTATTTTTGTTAGTGATATTTGTGATTTTTAAGAGGAAAAGAAATAGACCTCCTTCATTTGGATGACTCTATGCAGCAGGAGTAAGTGTCCAATATGGCTAAAAACAAGGTCAAAGAGGTAAGGCAAAAGGGAATAAAAGAACTGTAAGCATTTGCAGATATTCTGTACACAATCTCTGTAAAACACACCCTTGATTTTTCTACCCAATCTGTATGTTGTCCATTGTTCAATGACTTTTTTGAGCACAAAGCTCCATGAAAGCTTCTCTGACCATTTTAAACCTTGATAGTATGAGACTTGTACTTGCAGGAATTGGCAATGAGATTTGATCTATGTAATTTCAACAATTGTCTATTACAGTCCTCAATATTTATTTCACTCTAAGTTATTGATGATAACTCAAAGTTTTATTGAGGAGTGGTAACTTACATTAAATTATATACTGATGGTAAGATACATCATAATTTTAAGTGTCAAATTAAAAAAATAAATGGAAAATTTAGCATCCATAAAATGGGGCAAACATGTATTTATTGGTGTGGTATGTAATTAAAAATCTTTCTATAACTCTTGTTATATTTCTGAATATCCAGATATATATAATATGTAATATATATGTTTCAATATTATATATATGTGTATATATTATATATAATATGTCTATATATTATACATAATATATATGTCTATATATTATATATGATTATATTTTATATATATATGTATAAAATTTAAGCCCTTGTACCTAGCACTAATGCTGAGCAAATGCGATCAGCCATCTATATGCACAGGTTTGATTGGGGTGAAATTTGCTGTTAGTTAGCTTTTGTTTCTCCTTTTACTGAGAAGGCTATCACATATCAATACCTCATCATGCTCTGATTCAAAATACATCTTAACTAAGAATTCAATATCTAGTAGTGCTCATGTTCAACACTGAAGACAAAACAAAAACTTTTCAAGGCATATACATATATATATAATATGTATATAATATAATATATGTATTATATACATATTATATATGCCTGTATGTATATATAATATATACATAATATATATATAATATGTATACACATATTGTATATATATACACACACATACACACAAACACATATATATATGTATAAATATATATGTGTATTGCTAATTCATGCAGGGACAAGCCTCATACTATCAAGGTTTGAATGGTCAGGGAGACTTTTGTGGAAGTATGTACTCAAATCATATGTATATATACATATATGCACACATATATATTTTCCTAGCACATAAGCACTACAAGAAAGGGAAAAGGAAGTTCTTCAGTCTCAAATCAAATGATGCCAAAATCCATAGGAAAAACAGAAAAGAGAGCATTAACATGTATTTCTTCACCTTTCTTTTCTTCCCTTATAGACTTAAAAGTCAACTGTGTAAAAAAATAGGTATTCCATGTATTGTGGAGCCTACAGCACATAAAAATGTATGTGTGTGTTATATTGGCAAATGACACCATAAAAAGCAAGCCAACTACATGACTAATGAAGGTAGAATAATTATTACAGGCATGCATTGTTTTCTGTGCAACTCTAAGAGTTGTTTCATATGTAAAATTGCTCTAGAAAGAGAAAAATATATATGATTTAATGTCAAAAAATGATGAATATGAAGAACAGAATGGAAGAAATAAATATTGTGGTCAGAGATGTTAGTATTGTTTGCTTGAGAAACTAAAGACAAAATAATTGAGAAACAAAACTGTTGAAGGAGTCATGCTACTTATGGAGTAAAAACAATGTCTTCATAATGACATGCACTTTGATTTGAAATTGCAATCCTTGCAAAAACACATAAATTTCCAAGGAATAGGACTAATTCCACATATAACATAATCAAATATGAATGATTCCTGATGAAATAATGCAATTATCACCACCATGGATCTATCTACACATATTTGGTTCATTGAAGACTCCTCAACTATTATACTCATATTGATCAACATAGTTTCACTGAGATACAATTCATGTAGCAGATAATTCGCCCATTTAAATAGTAAAAGTAAATGCTTTTTAGTATTCTCACAGTTATGTAAGCATTGTTTAAACTATTTTCTTCACTCCTAAAAGAAACCTCATGCCCTTTAACTATCACTTTCCCCATCCAATCCTCACATCTCCTTAATGTAGCCAATTGCCAATCTAGTTTTTCTTTTTATAAATTTTCCTATTCTGTATGTTTCATATGAATAGAATCAAAAGATACATTTTGATTGGATTATTTCACTTATCATAATTTTATTCAAGATTAATCCATGTCAAATCATGTATTTTAATTTTTTTGCTGAATAATATTCCATTTCATGGATATACCACAAAATTTTTGTTTAACTATTATATTGAAGTTGCTTCCACATTTTAGGTATTATGTATAATGCTGTATAATGCTGTTTTTGTATAAAACAAAAAATATATTTTTGTTTGCTTGCATTTCTCTTTAGTATTACCTTAAAAATTAAATTGCTTGGTAAAATGGTAATTCTATGTTTAACTTTTTTGAGGAACTGTCAAATTGTTTTCCAAAGCAGTTGAAATATTTTACATTCTCGCAATCAATGTATGAGGGTTCCAGTTTTTCCACGTCCTTGGTCCTTGTTGACTCTTGTTATCTGATTTTTGATTCAAGCTACCCTAGTGAGTATAAAATAGTATCCTGTTAGTCATTAGGGAAATGTAAATTAAATCTACATGTTGTTGATCACCTTTTCATATGTTCATTCACCATTTGTATATCTCCTTTGGTAGCATGTCTGTTCAATCCTTTGCCCTTATTATTGAGTTGTGAGAGTTTTTTATATATTCTGGATATAAATACCATGTAAGAAAATGCAAACATTTTCTTTCATTTCACAGTTGTATTTTTAAGTTATTTTTTCAAATTTATTTATTTTTAAATTGACATATAAAATTTTGCATATTTATTACATACAACATAATATCATGAAGTAGGCATACATAATGAAATGGTTAAATTTAGCTAATTAACAAATGCATTATTTCAAATAGGTATTATTTTTATGATGAGAATTCTTAATATTCACTCTATTAGCTTTTTTTCAAGAATGCAATATATCTTGAAATATATTGTTATTAACTACAATCATCATGCTGTGGGTTGTCTTTTCACTGTTTTGATAATGTCCTTTGAAACATAAATTTTTTAATTTTTATGAAGTCCAATTTTTTCTTTGGTTCCTAAAAAACAACCACCAAATGCAAAGCTTATTTCTGGATACTCAATTCTATTCCATTGATCTATACGTTTATCATGTTATCTTGATTACAGTTGCTTTGAGGTAACTTTTAATATTAGGGAGTAGGATTTTAACCACACACAAAATTGTTTTTCTTCTTCAAGATTGTTTTGGCCATCCTAAGTGATGCATGTATCAACATTTTTTTCATTTTCATTGCTGAATAATATTTCACTTCATGGCTATACCATTTTGCTTATTTATTATATTGATCAACATTTAATCAATATAATGATCTATTTTTCAACATTATGATTGGTTTTTCAGTTTCCACAAGGAAGCCAGCTATGATTCTGATAGCCTATATGAATTTGTACATCAGTTTGGTAGTTTTACCATCTGAACAGTACTAAATCTTCTGATCCATGATTGGGGAATGTCTTTCCATTTATTTAAGGTTTTAATTCCTTTCCACACAGTTTTGTAGTTTTCAGAGTGTCAATCTTGTGCTTTTTCTGTTAATATATGTAAGCACTTTACTTGGTGGTATTGTACAGATAACCCAATTAAACTATAGGTAAAGAAACTCAATAGGCATTTCTACATATAAGATGTACAAGATATATAAAAAGATACTCAACATTGTTAATCATCAAGGAAATGCAAATTAAAACCACAAGGAGATATAACATTATACCTGTTAGGATGACTATAATAAAAGACCTCAGAGATAGTAAGTATAAAATAGCATGTGAAGGAAAGGGAAAACTTGTACACTGTAGATGGGAATGTAAATTGGTTCACCCACTGTGGAAAAGAGTATGTAGGTTTCTCAAAACTTTTAAAATAGAACTACCATATGATCTAGCAATTCCACTCTAGAAAAGCAGAGGGATCCAAAAAAATCTAAATGAGGACTTGAAGAGAGAGTTGCACTTCTATTTCTGCTGCAACATTATTCATAATAGCAGCCAAGACACAGAGCAACCTATATGTCCATTGATGTATGGATAGACAAAGAAAAAGTGGTATTTCTATATCCACTGGAATAATACTCAGCCTTCAAAAAGAAGGAATTCCTGCATTTGCACCAACATGGATGAAACTGGAGAATATTAAACTAAGTGAAAGAAGGCAGACACAGCAAGACAAGTACTACATGACTCCACATATAAGGAATCCAATATAGTCAAACTTATAGAAGCAGGGAATAGAATGGTGGTTTCTAAGTCTTGGAGAAAGGGAAAAATGGGGAGGTATTAGTCAAAGGGAACAGAAGTTTCAACTATACAAGATAAGTCCTAGAGATAGATTATACAGTACGATGCCTGTAGTTAACAACACTGTATCGTACACTTTAAAAGACCTAGAGAGAAGGTCTTACATTAACTGTTCTTAACATAAAAAGTAAAAAGTTAACAGAGTAGAAGGACACTTTTAGAAGTGATAAGTTTATGCACAGATTGCAATGATGTTCTCAGGTGTATACTTATCTCCAAATTCATGAGGCTGTGTATGTTAAATGTGTACAGCTTTTAGTATTCAGTCTTATCTCAATATGGTGGTCTTTAATGAAATTAAGACAATAATTCTGTTTCTAATTTCATGTTTGAATTTTTTATTGCTAGGATATAAAAGAATTGATTCTTTAATACTAATATTTTCTGAAAACTTTCTCAACTTATAAATTTTAAGAGTTTTTATGCCATCTGTGAATAGAAATAGTTTGTTTCTTCTTTTCCAATCCAAATGCATTTCATTCTATTTTCTTGCCTGATTGCCCTGGCTACAACTTCTATTACAGTGTTTAAAAGAAATGTATAAAGTGAACATTCTTGTTTTGTTCCTGATATTTAGAGGAAAACAACCAGTCTTCCATAATTAAGTATGCTATTAACTGTGGGTTTTTCAAAGATACACTTTGTCTGTTCCCTTTTGAATTCACTTTTGAGTGAGTTCACTTCCATTTTTATATTGTTGAATGTTTTTTTATCATGAAAGACTTTTTTTTTCAAATGTTTTTCTACATTATTGAGATAGTTATGTGGCTTTTTTTATTCTATTGATATCATCTATTACATTAATTTTTGTATGTTAAACCAACCTATCATTCTTGGAATAATTTGTCATGAGATAAAATCTTTTTTATATGAGATTGGTTTTAGTTTCCTAGTGTTTTGTTGAAGATTCATGTATCTATAGACAATATTGGTTTGTAGTTCCCTTATTTTACGATGTGTCATCTTTTTCATTCTTCTTTCAGTGTTTAGTAGATTCACTAATGAAGCTATTTGAGTTGGGGCTTTTCCTTGTGGGTGGTTTTTTTTATTACTAATTTAAACTCTTTATTTCTCATAAGACTGTATTTTCTATTTCCTCTAATGTATTTTAGTTAGGTATGTTTGAATAAATACAAACTCATAGAAATTAGCTTCTGACGGTTTCGCCACCGCCGCTGCCGCCTGGGCGGGGCATGGTGTTGGCACCGGGCCCGCCTCGCCTGTCTGCGGGTGTCCAGGCAGTAGTAATGCTAATGCTGGCAAGCAAACTGAAGCGCAATGATGGTCTCAAAGGGTCCCGGACATCAGCCACAGCATCCAATTCCACTCGGAGGGTTTCTGTGAGAGACAAGTTGTCTGTTAAAGAGGTTGCAGAACTTGAAGCTAATTTACTTTGTACATGTAAAGTGCATTTTCCTGATCCAAAGAAGCTTCATTGCTTTCAGCTAACTGTAACCCCAGATGAGGATTACTGCCAGGGTGGAAAGTTTCAGTTTGAAACTGAAATCCCCTATGCGTACAACACGGTGCCTCCCAAGGTGAAATGCTTGACCAGGATCTGGCACCCAAACATCACAGAGACAGGTGGAATTTGCCTAAGTTTACTGAGAGAACACTCGATGGCACTGGTTGGGCTCCCACACGAACCCTGAAGGATGTTGTTTGGGGATTAAACTCTTTGTTACTGATCTTTTGAATTTTGATGACCCACTGAACATTGAGGCTGCAGAGCATCACCTGCGGGACAAGGAGGACTTACGGAATAAAGTGGACGACTACATCAAGCACTACGCCAGATGATGAAGGGGACACGGGCAGGCCCAAGGACTGGACGCACCTTGTCTCCAACATGAAGCAGCAAGAGGTGGCCCCTCCATTCCCCATCCTCACGCTCCCTCAGCCCCTCTGGATTTTCCCAGCCCTGTGACCATGTTGTCCAAAGGAGATCATCTTCATGACTGCCCATTGTAGATGGAGAGTTCAACGTAAACACAGCAAGAACACATGTCTGGGCTTCTAAAGAGTTCTCTGCTTACCTTAACATGTTTACTTTTTTGAAATTGTACTGTATAGGTTGTTGGTGAAATTCTTGAGAAGTTGTAATGAACTCAAAATTGAGGCTAGAGCTTGCTTACCCTTTCCCCAAACAAAATTGGTTTCCTGCACAAGTGACGCTAATGATGTGTTCAGTGTAACTTGCAGATTGGCAATAAGAAACCCGCTACAAACTGTGATTGGATGCAAATTCTCTTAGCTTCTTCCA
>CAUYON010148479.1:0-40840 GCA_963573935.1 Arctocebus calabarensis
GTCCCAGCTACTTGGGAGGCAGAGGCAGGAGACTCGCTTGAGCCCAGGAATTGGAGGTTGCTGTGAGCTGTGATGCCACAGCACTCTATCCAGGGTGACAGCTTGAGGCTCTGTCTCAAAAAAAAAAAAAAAAAAAAAAAATTAGAAAACAAAAAAATAATTAGCTGAGTCTGGTAGTATGTGCCTATGATTGTAGCTACTCAGGCGGCTGAGACAGGAGGCTCACTTGAGCCCAGGAGTTTGAGATTGCAGTGAGCTGTGATGATGCCACTGTTAGCTCAGACAACTAGGCAAGACCCTGTCTCATAAAACAAAACAAAACAAAACGAAGTTTTTATCTCCTGTGCTTTTAGAGGATAAGGCACAACCTGAACTATTTAGCTACTCACAGCACATTTATTTGCTCATAAGACATACTCAATAAATTATGAAAGAAACAAACTAGTAAAACAACCCAAAGCCTGCAAAATCATTCATATCTGAACTTTACAGAGAAAGCAAGTCCCAAATAAACTACAGAAAAACTCTTACCATTGGCATTTGCAGGCAATTTGAAGGCTTTCCCTCTCATCAATGCTACAAATGAACTGAATTTTCATAATGTACTCTGCATTCTCTCAACCTTCTAAGAACTATATAAAATGTAGATAGAAGAGGTTGCTACTTAAAATTTTAGCACCTTAGACAAACAGAAATCCCAGAGCAATCTAAAATCCAGGTACTTTATGCAAAAGTCCTAATAAATATATACACACCTATTTTGAGAGGCCAAGCCCCAATTAACAATCAAAGAATTGTCCCTTATTTGGGTGGAGAAAAATGCACCAGAATCTTCCTACTCAGAAGTGTGCAAAACCTACGAAAAAATGTGCTTGTTCAATGTTCTTCAAACTTGCCTTTTTTTGTTTTTTTGAGACAGAGCCTCAAGCTGTCGCCCTGGATAGAGTGCCGTGGCATCACAGCTCACATCAACCTCCAACTTCTGGACTCAAGCGAGTCTCCTGCCTCAGCCTCTCAAGTAGCTGGAACTACAGGCACCCGCCACAACGCCCGGCCATTTTTTGGTTGCAGCCATCATTCTTGTTTGGTGAGCCCCGGGCTGGATTCAAACCTGCCAGCTCAGGTATATGTGGCTGTATCCCAGCCGCTTGAGCCGCTTGAGCCACAGATGCAGGGCCAACCCGCCTCTTTTGTTGTTCTTGTTGCAGTTTTTGGCCCAGGGCCAGGCTTGAACCTATCACCTCCAGTACATGGGGCCGGCGCTCTACTCCTTGAGCCACAGGCATCACCCTAAACTTGCCTCTTCAGAAACAGTTCCCAGAACTTGATTTGAAAAGTTTGACAATCTGTATGTTTAACAAGAGCCCCAGGTGAGTCCCCTCAGGCTAGCAAGTGAAACTCATGCTTTCAGTTACCAGGCAGCCTATTTACACCCAACATCACCTGTAGCTGTCAGAAAATGGATGCAAGCACTTTAGCCAGTACTGTCCCAATTTTCTAAAACTAGCACCACCACACCACCTGATTTAGTCTATATTAAATTCACATTTAAATTGAAAGGCATTTTACAGTGAAAAAAGTTATTTTTCGACCCACACAGGAACTGCAACCTTTTGTTCAAGGTAAATTCTCTATCTTTTGAGACGGCACACAGCTTACTCTCAACTCCTGCTCTATTACTAATATTTTTACAGTCAATCTCTACTTATAGTCAGGTGGGTATTAAACAGCTTTATAAAGAAAAGTTTTCATATGAAAATTTTCATACGAAAGCTATAACCCAACTATAACCCAAGAAGAAGGGGAAAGAGGAGGGGCGAGGAGGGGGGAGGATGGGTGGAGGGAGGGCAATTGGTGGGAACACAACTATGGTGCATTTTACAAGGGTACATGTTAAATTTACTAAGTGTAGAGTATAAATGTCTTAACATAATAACTAAGAAAATGCAGTGAAGGCTTTGTTAACCAGTCTGATGAAACTATTTCAAATGGTATATAAAACCAGTACCCCATAATTGTATTAATGTACACAGCTATGATTTAATAAAAAAAAAAGAAAAAATTTTAACTCCTATAATAAAAACAGTAGCACATGACAGAACAAAGGAGCAAGCAAAAACTAACCTCCACGGTCATCACATACTTCCATTTGCCTATCTTGAAAAACTATTTAAATATTTAACTGCCTCTCAACACAGCCTCCTCTGAATATCGCTTTCACATGTTCATTCTTACAGGAGGAAAAAGCTGCCAATTTCACTTACAAAAACACACATATACCCCAAGCTTTGTGAAAGAAAGAGACTCCTTAAAGGGGCCAAACTTTGCCTGCCTCTCTGTGCATTTTGTTTATCTTTGAAATTTATACCATTTTTTTCTTTTAATACAGGAAAACAAAGAAGAAATTAAAATGGCCCATATAGAAATTGGATCAGTGGTTGCCTGGGGCTGAAGGTGGGGAGGAGGCACAGGGAACTTCTTAGGGTGATAGAAATATTCTGTATCTCATTGGTGGTGGTGGTGGTTAAACATGAGTTTACACATTTGTCAACATGTATGAAAAGGGGCTCGGTACAGTGGCTCACCTGTGTAATCCTAGCACTCTGTGATGCCAAGGCAGGAGAATCACTTGAGGCCAGGAGTTCCAGGCTATCCTGGGCAACATAGCAAGACCCTGTATTTACAAAAAATAAAAACATGGGCCAGGCATGGTGGCAGGTGCTTGTAGTATGAGCTACTTGGGAGGTTGAGGCAGGAAGTTGTAGGTTATAGGGAGCTACGATGGTGCCACTGCATTCCAGCCTGGGTTACAGAGCAACACCTTGCCTCTAAGGAAAAAATAAAAACCAACAACAAAAAAAAGCACATATTAAACTGGGTGTACTTTATATAAATCATGCCTTGAAAAAGGTGATTTTTTTTTTTTTTTGGAGACAGATTCTCATCATGTAACCCTTGGTAGAGTGCCGTGTCATCACAGCTCACAGCAACCTCAAACTCTTGGGCTCAAGCGATTCTCTTGCCTCAGCCTCCCAAACAGCTGAGACCACAGGAGCCTGCCACAATGGCCCAGCTATTTTTTGTTACAGTTGCCATTATTGGTTAGCTGGCCTGGGCTGGGCTCAAACCCGCCACCTTTGGTGTATGTGGCTGGCGCCGTAACCACTGTGCTATGGGCGCTGAGCCAAAAAACGTGATTTTTAAAAATTGCTTATAATCTTAATTAACTTTTTAAAAACTGCAGAAAGGTACAAAATGCAAAGTATAAGCCTCCATTACTCTTAATCCCTCTCCCCCAAAATAATCACCAATGTTAGCATCCTATGGAGGATTCTAGGAAAAAGCATTCATGTGTTTCTTTGCTACCCCTTAACCATTGAACGCACCCTTGCACCCCCAGAATGGCAGAGGATAGACGCCTAGAAGAAACACAATTACCATTCATCACCCCATGCCCAAAGGGCAAAGCAGCTTGAGTGGAAATCCGTGTTTTGAGTCAGGAGGTATTTGGTTGTAGCTGAGCTTGGCTAGCCAGGAAGGCCTTAGAGGACAGGACACACCGTCCTCACCCTGGGGAGAGAAGCACTGCATACAGGATGCAGAAAGCTTCAGAACAGGGCCTTAAATGGTCCTCACGCCCAGGACTTCTTTAGGCACACCTGTGTGTCTAATTAGTGCCCAAAGGCTCTCAGGCAGAAGCACCTGTTTGGGCTGGAGGTGTGTGCTGGGGACAAGGGGTCCAAGGTCCTTTTAGAAACACTAGTGTTGGTGGAGCACAAAATTCAAACATCTGTTCAAAGAGCAGGATTTGGTCTCTGTTGCCTTGAGGAGTTACTTTGTCCCATATGATGCCACCAGTTAGCTTTTCTGCATCGACTAAAGTGGTGGTTCTCAAATGTCTAATGTCCTTGGAGGTTTTCACTCAGTGGCTCTGGGATAGGCTGGGAGATGTGGATTATGAGCGGGCCCCTGAGGTGATTCTGATGGAAGGTTGGGGGTGAGAATCTCCGGATTAGGCTGTCCCATTTAAGCCTAAATGACTCTTATTTTATACCCAGGGCCACACCTATTTCTTCCAATCTAGTTTCCGTGCAGGAGCTAAAACTGACCATATCATGCCTCAGCTTTCAATGGATTCTTTATGCCCCTGGGTTGAAGTTCAAACCTTTAACACAGCTGAAGCCATCCTGCCTCCTCCCCTGGGCTGCACTGACCCACTGTCGCACAGTAAACGGACTCGCTGTTCCTCAGACTCTCTGAGCACCTTCTCACCCAAGTCTCTGCCTCTCCTAAGCCCCTACTAAAGCCCTTACTCCTCTCCCTTTTCGCTTCTACTTAAACAACTGCTTCCTCCTGACTTAGACTCTGTGCAGGAAGGCATGTCCTGGGATGACGTGGAAAATGAAACCCTGGGGAGGGCGCTGGAGGGAGGGAGGCACTGACATTACTGAGCCTGAGTCCAGTGCTCTTGAGCATCGCATCTCATTTTGGACTCAGTACCATTCTGTGGACTTTCCTCTAATGTCTAATGTATACTCTCCAGATAGGGAAATCAAGGCTCAAAGAAGTGACATGTCTTGCCAAAGGGTCCACATTACCAAGTGGCCAAACCAGGAATCTGAATTCTAGTCTTTCTGCCTCTAAAGCCTGAGGAAGAAAGCAGAGAAGTAAAGAGAATGACAGAAGAATTTAATGTTTTTTAAAAATACCCTCCAAAACAAAAATTCAACACCCAGAGGGCTTAATATCTATCATGTGGATTCTATTATCCTTAGTCAAGTATGCCCAGTTGTCATAAATAGCTAGACAGGGAATAGAAAGGATATTTCTATTCTGGGCCACCCACCCCTAATTCTTCACCTTAGCTGAGTAAAATCAGCTTCAGAGCCAAGCCTCGAAGGGAAGCTAAGATCTGGTGCTCAGAAACAAGCAGCCGTTCTGGGAAGGCACAGTTACAGACACAAGTGGAACCTGCTGTTTTAACTCCACACCAGCTTCCAGCAGACCTGGCAATATTTCTAAAGCTTAGAGTTTGCATAAATAAAAACTAACTCCAAATTCATCTTGAACGTTGAAAAGAGTCTTAATCAAATTCAACACCAAATGGAGAGTTCAGCAATTGCAAAACCCTAGGCACACTGCAGTGGACTTTGTTTCAGACAACAGCTTCAGCTTCCACCTGATCCACCTCTCATTGAACTAAAGCTACCACAGGGCAAAAGAACTAAGCTGGAAATGAGCCAGCTTTATCCTTAGAAAAACATTGCAAAATGGAGCTAATCCTCCCAAACATTCCCTATTCACTCATTGTTTCCAGAGTCTTAAGAGAATCTTTGTAGCTTCCTTTTCAGGGTTGTAGCTAAGCTTCCATTTTAATTAAAAGTGAAAGAAAATTATTAAACCAACATTTACAAGTGTCTCTTATGTGCCCAGAACCGTGACAGTGCTTAGTACCTGTAACTTAATCAGCGCATGATTCTGTTAGCCCTATTTTACATGTAAAATGTGAGGGTCAAAGGATAAGTCACTTGCCCAGAGTCACAGAGTGACGGGTGGCAAGAGCTGCCTCGAATCATTTTGTGAAATGAGAGAATGGAAGTGAAATTAAGCCACAAAGCTGGATCCTAAACGGACCTATATGATCACAAAGCCTTCCGGCTGCCTCCCACACGGGTCCCCCCTCCCCCAAATAGGACAGCCTCATTGCATATGCAAAACTCAGGGGGCAAAGTGACATCCTTCAACTTATAAGTTAGGCCAGCTCCTCTTGGGATAAGAGATGCTTTTGAACTCTGATGTTATCAATAATTTGTCCTCTTAGCGAAAGGAAAATTCCCTTCTCTTCTTCCAAGAGCTCACAGAGGAAGCCCAGATATGGCCAGATCTTCTACCCAGATTGCTCCTTGTACCCCGGGGCTTCCCCACTGGAATGAAATTCCACTACATCCAAATGGCTTAGGGTCCATCTACCACCTTAGGTGACCCCCAAAAGCAAACGGGACTCAACACTGAGTGTTGTGCCGGTTACTTAGCTGCTCTGAACTCACTGGTGTTTGGTGCAAAGTCAGCGTCTGGGAAGGAATGGCGGGATGGAGGGGAGATAGGATGACAGCTGATACAGTGAAACACGTAGCCTGCCCCCTCCTCCTACCACTTCCATCATCATCAGCCAAGAAGCATAAACCCAGAGGGCGAAGGAGCATCCTCTCTTTCCCTGGGCTGTACTTTCCTGCTTATCTTCTAAAACTTCCCTCCGCAGCAGTCAATCTGTCTATATTGTCAGGGGCACATTGAGATACTGAGCACAGTAAAGAGATACTGTTAAAAGCTGAAGGCCAGGATCTCCGGAGCACAGCCTGTGCAGACAGGCCAAATAAACAGTAGCACATGGCTGGAGACATCAGCTTTGTCTCAGTATTTGCATCAAATAGAGATTTCCCCAGCCAGCTCCTTCCTGGGGTCTTACCCTAGTTTTGGTTTTATTCTACTTTTCTAAAACTATCGAAAAATAAAGAGTTCAAGAGCCTGAGAGGACCATAGAGTGGCAAGTCCAAAAAAAAGGCGCATAGATTCAGGGTCTTTTTCATTAGTACTTTACAACCAAGAGTATGTTCACCCAAAGACAAAAAACATGAACTGCTTTATCCATCACTGACGTTGGTGTTTACACAACTGTACCACTGCCTTCTTTTTATCCTTCTCTGATGATGTCCAGCCAGAGGATCTAGGTCTGTTACACTCAGGACCTCTCACTGCTGGCAAATCGACTTCCTGGAGGTAGTAAGTGGCCTGTACATTTTATAACTCCTGGACTGTGCCTCCCACAAAAGAACCAGAAAAAAGGTTTGGCTTTGCAGAATGGAGCCACTGGCCCAGGAAAAGACAACTTCTTTCTCTCTTTTTTTAAATAAGAGATGGTGATTGATAGGAAGCAGAAGGAACAATGCTACTTTGCTAAGACTTACAATGAAAAAGTTCTCTCTGCAAAAGCAAACCCCTAAGTGTATATACTCCATGATTTCTACTTAAACAAGTTTAGCATCAGATAACTATCTCCCGTGGTGCTAGAGGTACTTAGCTCTCTGCAGGACGTAGGCAATAATAATTGGAATAAAAATTAGGGGGGCTTCAGGGATGCTTGTCAACATTTTATTTTGATCTGTGTGGTGAGTATACAACTGTGTTCATTTTGTGATAATTCATCACATTGCACACTTAACAATTTTTGTGATTGTTTGTATGTATTTTATGCATTGACAAAATGGATCCTCTTTATAAGACAGGAAGTAATTTATGCTTTACTGCTGCAACCTGTTTGTAGAACCTAATTCATATACCTTGGGCCAGACACACACACACACACACACACACACACACACAAAAAGCCAAAAAACCCCCAAGAAACTCATAAGCCTATTTTTTCACCTTAAATGTTTTTTCTTTCTTTTTTTTTTTTTTAAAGGAGAAATCTGGTTATGTGCTTGTTTATTTATTTATTTATTTATTTATTTATGCAGTTTTTGGCTGGGGCTGGGTTTGAACCCGCCACCTTCAGCATATGGGGATGGTACCCTACTCCTTTGAGCCACAGGGGCCACCCTTAAATGTTTTTTCATTGTTTTCAATTTCAATAAGAGGTTTTTTCCTGGCAGAATTTCCTTGAACCTCAGGGTCTAATCAAGCCTTTTTCTACACTTGGCCAATCTCTGGATCGGCCAGATTCTGTCTGCAGTCCCACAGAGAGATCAAGTAAGTAATCCTCAGGCCTCCCAGGTCTGACATGCAGGAGGAGTAGAGACCTACAGAGTGCAGGAAAAGCTAAGGAACTTTCTCCAAATTACACAATGAGTTGCTGGGGGGCCTTTTGATTCTCAGCCTGAGGACTATCACTTTTCTGCTACATCTCATTCCACAGGGGCCAATTAATAAACATTCTCCTTTGGGGAACGAAGAAAAATGAACCCAGTAACTTTCGCTGCTCATTCTTTGCATACAAAGTACACAAAGGGGTTTATCAAGGTTCCTCTCCAACAGGAAATCATTTGTCTCAGAGAGCCAGGAAGAAGAGGAGAGAAGTGCTGAGTCTGCAACAAGGGCATTGCAACACAGCCCAGTGTTTTTTTGGAAACGCTGTTCCCCTAATCAAAACACAGTTGCATAAATGGACTCACTCCATTTACGAAAAAAAAAAGTTGTTTAAAGCCTATAAATGGGGACCACACAACCCTGATTAATTTTTAAAGTTCTTTCTCTGCTTTCTTTTTTAGAAAGTAGCTAAAAATAAAGGCTCGAAACTTGAAATAATGTAAGCAAGTAATCACACACACACAACTGGGCTTTTCCCATATATGGCTGTGTTATTCTTCAGGCTTTGAAAAGGCCAAATGAAGAGATGGCCAACAACCAAAATAATCCTTCAGACGTTTGAAAACGAAGAGAAAGAACTAGAAGAGTTGGTGAATGACAAACAATGGTGAGGCTCAATGGGGATAAGTAATGCTGAGAGGGATTTGTTGCCATAGAACTTTAAAAACATGAGCACATGCATTTTGACACTGCTCCTTCTATAAAGAGACTGTTTCACCCTCTGGCCTCAGCACTGAGAAAACTACAACTGCAATAATTTAACATTAGGACTTAAAGAAGGAAACTAGTGTAGGAGCATGACTGAAAATTTAATTAAGGCCCTTCTCAGTAGTGAATCTGTAAAGGAGATGAAAACACTTCTCAAGGTCAGAAAAAAGGTAGGGAGACTTGCAAACCATTCAAATGAAATATGAAAGCGTAAATAGCAGAGGTCAGCCCTGGAGGTCAGCTTCCTTCTGATAGATGGTTATTACAGTGTCTTTTGGGTTCTACTTGAAACGTCTCCGTAGAGAAGATTAAAACATTCATGTCAAACAAATGCCACCTTCTGTGAAGCAGAGGGGAAAAGTCCCACTTTCACAGTGGTTTGTGGGATACAGAAATTGAGGTTCAAGGAGGTTAAGTGACTAACACACGCTCTATGACGGGTGGCTCCGTGCAACAGGGTTAGGGTAGCAACCTGAGGCTAAACCTGCTAACATGCAGGCCAGGACTCCTTCTCCTCACATAACCTTTGAAACGACATTGGAAAGACTGCGAGTTTAGGTTTGGATTGTGCTCATTCACTAACTCTCTGTAATTCCATGGACAAGTCATTTCCTCTGATTCTCATTTTCAAATGAGAAATGACAGGACTGTCCTAACAACAGGAGGCACACAGCAGGAACTGAGGGAGTCGCTCTCATCTCTGAGTTTTTCTGCGAGTCTGTTCTTGCAGCTCCTGAGATAGACCTTATGGGCACGAGCACCACTTCATCAATGGGGACAGCCTTTGTGTGATAGGCTAGACTATATGCACGGAATATAGAGAACTAATTTCCAACAGAGTGAAAACCTCTTCAATTTTCAAAAAATATCATAATGCACTGTAATCCTAGCACTAGGGGAGGCCGAGGCAGGTAGACTGCTTGACTCAGGAGTTTGAGAAAGAGCAAGACCCCATTTCTACTAAAATAAAAAACAAACTTGTGACAGGCACCTGTAGTCCTAGCTACTTGGGAGGCTGAGGTAGGAGGATCACTTGAGCCCAGAATCAAGGTTGCTATGAGCCTGGGGCAACAGAGTGAGTACTCTGTATCAAAAAAGTAAATATACAGGCTCAGCACCCGTAGCACAGTGGTTACGATGCCAGTCACATACCCTGAGGGTGGTGGGCTTGAACCCAGCCCGGGCCAGCTAATCAACTGCAACAAAACGATAGCCGGGCATTGTGGCGGGTGCCTGTAGTCCCAGTTACTTGGGACTAAGTAAGTCCCAAGCAAGTCTCTTGCTAAGGCAAGAGAATCACTTAAGCCCAAGAGTTGGAGGGTGCCTTCGGTTGCTACCCTAGCCCTCTTGCACTGAGCCACCCATTATATAGCTTGTGTTAGTCACTTAACCTCTTTGAACCTCAATTTCTATATCAGTAAAAGCAGGTGCTCTACCTGGCATCCAGGATTACCTCTGACAAGGTCTTGTAAACCACAAAGCACTGTGAGCTATGATGCCATGGCACTTTACTGAGGTACTTTACCAACTCCGTCTCAAAAAAAAAAAAAAAAGTAAATATACATATATCACAATGAAAACTACTGAAGAGGTAACATGGATTCTCATTTTTCACCTAACCGCTTTTTTTCTTTTTCATCCTCTAAGGGATGGCCCAGCCTCATGATGCTTTGGATTCTTTTTCTAAAGAGATATCCCACTTTTTGGTGATACCACATGCTTCTAATGGTTTCCCATGCTTACTCATAGAAGATTTCTATGTGGATAAAGACTCAATAATAATAACAAACAACAGCAACAAAAACAGCAGGGATCATTTACTGAGGGCCTATAATATATGAACCCTTTCTATCATCCCTAATCTGTACATCTGAATTCGGTGTTACTCTCTCCATTTTATAGATAAGAAAACTAAGGCTCAGAGAAGTTCAGACAGCCAAGCCAGGCCATCTGAATAACTGCAGGGCTGGCTGATTCCAAAGCCTGTTCTTTCTTTTTCTACTCCATTACGAGGTCTCGTATCGACTTATGACACTTGTCAAAGACTCTGGGCAACGCAGGTTGTTCGTGATATTTTCTTGTCACTATTTTGCAGCAAGGAATACCTTCCAGGTGGTCATAACGTTCTCCCACTAAAATTCCAACTGGAGGATAAGCAGGGTGGATATGAGGTGGGCTGGGCTGATGCAAGGGCAAAGTGACCCCACATGCTTTCCCCCTGTACCCAAGGGATCAGGTTCAGAATCGTGATTTCATTTTCAAATCACTAACCTGGTGAGGCACAAGCCCTAGAGAGGTTGGAGGCTCATTCATGCGATCATCACTGCTGCTGGCAATGGCATAGCCCCTGAGGAAAGGAAATAATTAAAGCTGTTCACTTAATCAAAGTTTATGTTTAACTTATGTGAAGATCTGGCAGACATCCATGTAAAATTTATAAGGATAGTGCCCCTTGCTGGGCACTACAAGCTAGCAAAAAACTCATTTCCCTGGGAGGGAAAGCAAGAAGAGTAATACGAAAAAGGCATGATTTGGAGCCAGAAAGATGAGAACTTGTGAACATAGGCAGGGTGCTAACCTTCTCTGTGTTTCAGGCCCATCGTCTGTAAAGGAGGAATGAGAGGGCTGTGATGAATAAATCAAGAATACACTTACTAGATAAACTGCCAAAAGGAATGTTTGGCATGTGATAGGCAATAAATATTAACTCCTCTGCTCTGAGATAGTCTTGTAAAACATCACAGCACATTTTTGCACTGAAATTTTGAAGTGGGAAACTTTCTAATCTTAACTTCCTGAGTTGCCATAAATGTTACCAAAATGAAGAAATAAAGATAAAAAACAACTAGGCAGGAGAAATAATGCACTCTTGCCCAAGCCACTTACATTACCAAAGACATGAAACACAGGACCTGGTATTTCAGGGAAAAATGTAGACAGAGGATCAGGGTTAAGGGATCATAAAATCAGTTTTCAAGGATTTTATCCCAAATACTTCCTGTCAGGAGGTGACACTAAACAGGGGAAGCTAAGATAGGTGACAAAGATAAGAAGAGGACCAAAAAAAAAAAAAAAAAAAAAAAAAAAGCTATTGCTTTCCATTGAACTTGGAGGACTTGCACTAGTTACATACACTACCGAAATTGCACAGAGATCATCTTTTAAACTGCATAGACAAGCTCTGAGTCACACAAAAAATAGAATATCCATGTTAATTGTGTGTTGACTTTCTGAGAATTGGAAAAATAAATCTTTCAAAGATTCGATCTTCTCCTGCAAGTATTACAAACAGCATAACACAGTGATCAAAAACAGCTGGGGAGCCACATTGGCTGGGCTAAATCCTGACTGTGCCACTGACAATGTGAATTCAGCTACTTACTGATACTATTTCTCAATTTCCCCCCATCAAAGACAGGATTAATAATAATAATAATAGTTCTTTCCTAATAGGTTTGCTATGAGGAGTAAATGAGGAGATATTTGTAAAGAGCTTAGAACAGAGTCTCGCACAAAGTAAGCATTACATAAATGTTTAAAAAACCAAATAAACCACAGTGTATGTGTCATATAGTCAGCTCTGACTACGAGAGCTTAATTACTGAAAAATTGAAAAAGTGGTGTGGTACTGGTGGACAAGGTGGTCAGGACCAATCTTCCAATTGAGAATAAACAGAAAAGCTAAACAAAGTGTAAAAACCTACATTTGAACGCATCAGAGAGAGAGCTACCAAGGAAGGGAAGAATTATAGAGCCAAGATCGTGAGAGGAGAGAGGCCCATAAAGGTAAAATAGGCCCTTGCAGGGGAACTTACCCTCACAAAGTGATTGCTAACCTCAAAAGCAGTGGCCACAGGATCAGAAGCAGAGGCTAGAGGGAAAACTGGATAGGGGTCTGCCAATCGGGAGCAGCCAGGAAGGATACCCCAAGCTTAGGGTTGGGCTCACCCTTAGTTTAGAGTAGGGTAAACCATAGATAGACCAGCCCTGATTGGATTAAAGTGTTCTGGAACTGCTAGTGCACTTACACTACTGGTTGGCAAAAAAAACCCCAAATGTAAATAACATCATCTCTACAATTTGCATTTATAATGTCTAGAATTGCATTAAAAATAACCAAACACGGGGTGGTGCCTGTGGCTCAGTGGATAGGATGCTGACCCCATATGCCGAGGGTGGCGGGTTCAAAGCCCAGCCCCGGCCAAACTGCAACAACAACAAAAATAGTCAGGTGTTGTGGCAGGCACCTGTAGTCCCAGTTACTTGGGAGGCTGAGGCAAGAGAATTGCCTGGGCCCAGGAGTTAGAGATTGCTGTGAGCTGTGTAATGCCACAGCACTCTACCGAGGGTGAGAAAGTAAGATTCTGTCTCTAAAAAAAAAAAAAAAAGAAAGAAAAAAAGAAAGAAAAAAAAATAACCAAATATATTTAAGGTACTGAGGAAATTTAAATACTAATTGGATATGTGATAATATTAAAAGAATTGCCTTTATTTTTAGATATAAAGATAGTAGTAATATATACTAAAGAGATACATTTTTATGAACAATGTACTGTCTTAGATTTGTTTTCAAATAAGCCAGCAATCTACAGACACATAAAAAAAAAATGCTCATCATCTTTAATCATCAGAGAAATGTAAACCAAAATCACTTTGAGATACCATCTAACTCCAGTAAGAGTAGCCCACATCACAAGATCCCAAAACTACAGATGTTGGCATGGATACGGAGAAAAAGGAACACTTCCGCACTACTGGTGGGAAGGCAAGCTAGTACGTTCCTTTTGGAAAGAAGTTTGGAGAATACTCAGGGATCTAAATGTAGACCTGCCATTTGATCCTGCAATTCCTCTACTCCAAAAGACCAAAAATCACTTGGCAACAAAGATATTTGCACCAGATTGTTCATTGCAGCTCAATTCATAATTGCCAAGTCATAGAAGAAGCCCAAGTGCCCAATGATCCATGAATGGATTGATAAATTATGGCATATGTACACCATGGAATACCATACAGCATTAAAAAAGATGGAGACTTTACCTCTTTTATGTTTACATGGATGGAGCTGGAAAATATTCTTCTTAGTAAAGTATCTCAGGAATGGGAAAAAATGTATCCAAATGTACTCAGTACTAGTATGAAACCAATTTATAGTCACTCACACTTTCATATGAGAGATGAATCACAACTACAGCCCAGGATGAAGGAGGGAAGAGGAAGGAGGTGGGAAGAGAGGGGGGTGGTTTGAAAGAGGGAGGGTTAATGGTGGGACCACATCTATGGAGTGTATTGCAAGGGTACAAGTCAAATCTATTAAGTATAGAACACAAATGTCTTAACACTGTGATTAAGTAAATGAGGTGAAAGCTATGTTAATTAGTAGGAGGTAAGCACTCCAATTTGTACAAATAATCAACACATTGAATCCCACAAGGCATAAATGTATTCATTATCTATATATATTTGACTTAATAAAAAATAAAATAAGCCAGCAAGAGGAGAAAAAATGTGGACAGCAGTACAGACAGTATATATAAACGACAACTGGCCATATGTTAGTAATTGCTGAAGCTGTGTACGCAGGGGAAATAGACACACACACACAATGCCAAAAAAAGTATACATATTTTAAGAAGGGAAAAAGCTGCATTAAAATCGTAATACTCAATACATACTGATGTTTGGTTATCTTGTATATTGTATCTTATATCTCTTATAATTGCATAAATTGAACGTGACTTGAGTATTACAACTGTAATAACATATTTTTATTCTTTCTTAAAATATGTATACATATTTTTGGCACCTTCTCTGTGTATATATACACAAATATCTTTTTTTTTGAGATATAGTCTCACTTTGTCGCCTTTGGTAGAATGCCGTGGAGTCATAGTTCATAGCAACTTCAAACTCTTGGGCTTAGCCTCTCTTGTCTCAGCCTCCTGAGTAACTGGGACTACAGGTGCCCACCACAATGCCTGGCTATTTTTTAGAGACAGAGTCTTACACTTGCTCAGGCTGGTCTCAAACCATTGAGCTCAGGCAATCCACCTACCTTGGCCTCCTAAAGTGCTACTAGGATTACAGGCGTGAGCCACTGTGCTTGGCCCACATAAATCTTTTCATATATTTGAATTTTTTTTGAGACAGAGTTTTACTTTGTTGCCCTGGGTAGAGTGCCATAGAGTCACAGTTCACAGCAACCTCAAACTCTTGGGCTTAAGAGATTCTCTTCTATCAGCCTCCTGAGTACCTGGGACTACAGGTGCCTGCCACAGTGCCTAGCTATTTTTTAGAGATGGGGTCTTATTGTTGCTCAGGCTGGTCTTGAACTCCTGAGCTTAGGCAATCTACCTGCCTTGCTCTTCCAGAGTGCTAAGATTACAGGAGAGAGCCACCACCGCACTCTGCCCTTAAATTTTCCATAACAAAAAGGGTTTTTTTGTCTTTTTAAAGACCAGTTATATAAGAAAACAATATGTGACCAGAAACCAAGAAAAACGACAGCCAATAAGAAGAGACCCATGGGGATTCGGATAATGGAGATATCTGATAAACACTTAAAAAAGAAAAACCACAATTAAATGTTTCCAAGGAATCAAAAAAGATAAAAATAACAATCTTAGCAGAGAACAGGATCAATTAGAAATTCTTGACTTGAAACACAATAATGAAATTAAAAATTTGATGGACAGTTTTAACATATATTACACACAGAGGAAGAGAGAATTAGTAAACTAGAAGGTTAAGTCAAAAGCGAACTGCTGGACTGAAGCAAGGAAAGACAAAATGATTGAAAATACAGAAAAGAGCATGAAGGACACACAGGTTGAACCTAAATGACATGCTACTGGAGTCTCAAAAGAAAAGGAGAAAGAGAATAGGGTAGAAGCAACATTTTTAGAAAAAATGTGTTAGCAAAACTAAATGAATGGGCGGCTCCTGTGGCTCAGCGAGTAGGGCGCTGGCCCCATATACCGAAGGTGGTGGGTTCAAGCCCGGCCTCAGCAAACTGCAAAACAAAACAAAAAAAAATAGCCGGGCGCTGTGGCGGGCGCCTGTAGTCCCAGCTACTCGGGAGGCTGAGGCAAGAGAATCGCTTAAGCCCAAGAGCTGGCGCCACGGCACTCTACCAGGGCGATAAAGTGAGACTCTGTCTCTACAAAAACAAAACAAAACTAAACTAAACTAAATAAATATCAATTATGTAACGATAATAATACTGCCTAGGTTTAAAATAGAAAGAAAAATTTTAAATGAGTGTGCAGACATTTCTGGTTGCCTATCCAATATCCATGCTTCCCTTCTACTTTATTATAATTTTATTCCGAGAGGCAGTGTGCCCCAGCCACAAGAAAACTGCACTTGGCAGTCTTCCTTGCAGCTATAAGAGGCCATGTGATACAGGAATTAGAATCAATGAGTGTCTTCCAGGAAAGCTCTTTTAAAAGGAGCATACTCAGAGCCATATAAAAGGCAACGTTTATCCTTTAGTCATGGCCTTCTAAGCTGTAACAGAGAAGCGATACTGAAGGGACAACAGCCATCCTGTGACCACAAGCTAAGTGAAGAAAGTGAAGTGGCTAAGTGAGAAGAAAGTCAAGAGCCTGGTATCATAATGAAGCCTTTGTACCAGCCCCAGATTGCTTGCCTCTGAACTTACTGCTCCATAAAAAAGATGCAGCCTGGCTCGGTGCCTATGGCTCAACGGGCTAAGGCGCCAGCCACGTACACCTGAGCTGGCGGGTTCGAATCCAGCTCGGGCCCGCCAAACAATGATGACAGCTGCAACCAAAAAATGGCCGGGCACTGTGGCGGGCGCCTGTAGTCCCAGCTACTTGGGAGGAGGAGGCAGGAGACTCGCTTGAGCCCAGGAATTTGAAGGTTGCTGTGAGCTGAGATGCCCAGCACTCTATCCTGGTTGAAAGCTTGAGTCTCTGTCTCAAAAAAAAAAAAAAAAATGCAGGCTCATTTGGCTAAGTCACTGAAGATGGCTCTCTGTACTTACAGCAGAATACAGTTTCTAACAAAAATGATTCAGGTCCTCCCTTACAAGTTTTCAGGGATAAAAAAAAACAAACCCAAAACTTACTAACCGAAAAAAAGCATAAAGGTCCTACACTCCCTATCAAAGTTTTTATTCTCCCTTATTAGCAGTTTCCAAATAACTCTAGAAGAATTCAGCTCCAAATTCCGATGTGAAACCCCAAAGACTACATGACAAGTTCTTTTAGGCCACAGAACCAGACCTGGTTTTTTAAGTGTTGTTTTTTTGTTTTTGTTTTTTGAAGCTAGAAAGAGCAATGATCAGAAAAGTCAGATTGAGAAAAGGCCAAGGGAGACACTGATGATCCATCGCCTATAAAAGCTTTGTTTAAACACCCATCTCCAAACACACACTCACCCTTCTGGATGCTGCAAAACAGAAACCATCAGTTCCACAGCCAAGGCTCCTGCAATCATGGCCAGTCCTGGGCGACTCACGGTGCATTGTTGGTCCAAGGTCCGGTCTCTGGTGGACTGCAGAGAAACAATCACTGATATGTGCTGAAAGTTCTAGTCCATTCAACTCTAGCTTCTGAAGCATGAAACTCTTCCATAATAAAGCTTTAAAATACAACCAGATGCTCATTGCTGGCAAAGAACATTCAGCTTCAACTAATATCATTTCTTGGGATTATCAAGATAAACAAAATATGTGATTTAGGTAACTAAATGAGGTAATATGCTTAAAAGGATTAGCAGGTTAAACAAATTAAGGATTTGGAGAAAATCAATCAAAAATGCAGGCTTAGCTGCACAGCTGCATTACATGTGCCATTAACTGACTCAGTTCAATTCCCCTATACTTGGCAGCTAGGAGATAGAATACTAATAATTTGAATAGTGTATGTGTTTCTGCCCTGCCATTCTGAGTGAATGGTCTCAGAGTTACTGTGTGATGACAGCAGTAATCTACTACTCCTGCAGTCCCCGGTTCTACATGCCTCCAACAATGTGGGCCATCTCCTCACTCTGAGGGTGATGCTAAAGTTATAACTACAAGGATTTTTTTCTACAACATGGCTCCAAACACAAGCCTTCACTGGTCCAACTGTGGTCAACTTAGGAGGTTTTTAGAGATAATTTTGATTCTGAAAATGTCACCTTATGAACAGATAAGACTTTACTGCTGACTCAATGTACTGGCAGTGACTAAATACCAAGACCACCACGATGGAGATCATCAAGAAACCCACAGAAGAGAATGATTATGGCCTCTTAAATTTTTTTTTTATATTGGGAGGAAATAAAAGCCAGTCATCTAAGAGGTCTCAAGTTAATAAGGAACAAGTTTTAAAAGAAAGGAAAAATAGAGGGGAGGGTACAGAAAACATCTCTGCTTTGCTTCACTGAAAATTATTATCTATTCTGCCAAAAAAAAAAAAAATTCCTACAGACTAGCTTGTGTGGTGTCACGGAAGCTACAGAATCTTGCACTTGTATGGTGTGGTCTTGATGCTCAAAGCACCTTCACACTTGACCCACTTCGCACAGTGAGTTGACAGGACAAGTATTCTTCCCTCTCCTACTAGGGTTGCCAATTAAAATACAAGAAAATTTGAATTTCAGATAAACAATAAATAATGTTTCAGTAGGAAGAGGTTTCAAATATTGCATGGGATATACTAAGAAAGTATTCATTTATTTTTGCCTGAAATTCAAGTTAGCTAGGAAACCTATATGTTTACTTATTAAATCTGTCAAGCCTATGCTCCACTCCCATTTTGCAGAGCATCGGCAACCTAAGAGACTTCCTCAAAATCACCTGTGAGACACTGTCAAGGCCTGCATGGAATCTGGGTCTTTAAACTTTGGGGGGCGGGGGAAGGGTCTTGCTCTGTTGTCCAGCATGTAGCTCAGTGGTAATGTCACAGCTCACAGCAACCTCACAACTCCTGGGCTCAAGTGATCATTTTGGCTCAGGCGCCTGAGTAGCTGGGTCTACAGGCATGCATTACTATGCCTGGCTAATTTTTTCTATTTTTTGTAAAGACAAAGTCTTGCTGTTTCTCAGGCTCGTCTTAAACTTCTCAGGCTCAAGCAATCCTCCTGCCTCAGTCTCCCAAACTGCTAGATTACAAATGTGAGCCACTGTGCTCATCCCCTAGACTCATCATTTTTAGTGCTCTCTTTAGTAAGATAAGCACAAGAGAAATGCTGAGTGCTGTCAGGGAATAGCCTATGCTACTCTTTCTTTACTGAGTTTTCCACCAAAATGGTTTATAAATCCATTTATATTGGTGAACAAAAAACAACTGTACAGCTGATGATGCCAATCAAGGTTTGTAATGGGATAATGTCATTCATCATTTCCAAACTGGAGAATTCTTCTCTTTGTTAAAAGGCAATATTTAGTCATAAATAAAAGACCTGGGCCTCTCTGCCTCAGTGCCCAAGATGGTCAAAGGAAATACATGGAACTAGACAGAAATCCACTTACATCTCCTGGGGCCACCACATCGTTGCAGAAGTAGCAGCCAAGCTTGTAACCAGGAATGTTGGCAAAAAGTGATGAGCCCAGGATGTCAGCAGATGCCACAGGGTGGCTTGGACACAAGTCCCCGGCTCCCTGATGCTTTGGTTTCTTGAGGCCATGTCTCATGACAACAAATGTGTCAAATCCCAAGGCAGCATTGATGACCAGCTGCAGATTCAAGGAGGAAAGGGACAGACTTAAGAGACACATATATCTGAAGGTGTGGCTAATGCTTTAGTGAATATTTGGTGAAAAAGCTAAAAATCCAAACTTTTTAAGATTTACTTTTTGCATATGAGTATAACTAGATTGAAAAGATAATCGTGGTAACAGCTACTGAATACCGAGGGCTTAGAAGTACGAAAGACTTGGTAAGTGCTTAACATAAACTATCTCGCTTTCATTTAAAACTCCCAACAAACACTCCCCCTTTATAGATGAGGATACAGGAAGTCAGAGAAGCTAGTTCTGTAATTTCCTCAGAGTCAAACTTAGTTGGTAAGAGGTAGGTGCATTAAACCAAGTCTGTAGTTCTGAAACCCATTTTTTCCACCATTATGCTATATTCTGTCATGTCCATATAGCTTTGTTTTTGTAACAGCTTTACTGAGATTATTATTATCTAATTCACCCTCCACATAGATTTTTAAGGACAGATTTTTTTCATTTATAACAACTTTTATTAGATGTAATTTAACTTGTTCCCTCAAATTTCTAATCACATAGAAACAATGAAAAATAAATATCATACTAGAAATGAAAATAAAAATTACTCACTATCCACAGCTCAAATAATTATTGTTAATAGTTTCGAGCCTTTTATTTTACTATTTTCTCTCTTTTCCTTCCATTCCCTTGCTTGCTTTCTTTTCTCTTCTTTCTCAATACAGTGGGGGCCAGGAGGCAGACATAAAAGTTTATATATAACTGATATAAAACATATATAATATTGTACCTTGCTTATTTAACATAATGTGGTATTTTCTATGTTATTAAAATCCTTTGAAAACATAACAGTGAATGGCTGCATACTATTCCATCACAAATATATACCATTATTTAGTTAATTGTTCAATACTATTGGCTCTGGGAAGTTGTCACTGCCCAAATGGTAGAAAAAGTCTCTGTCCTCTGGGAGCTTGTATTTTAATGTAAGTACGGTGCACCATCCAGTGCAGGGTACCGCAAAGGACTGTTATGAAAATTAAGTAATTGTCTGTTTTCTTTTCTGAATGTATTTATCTTTGTTCATTCTTTACGTGGTTTTTGTTTCTAGTCCTTATCTTAAACATTGTTATTGTTATTAAATTTTAAGCCTTTTAAATTCTGTGAAGGCAAAAAGTAGAAACCTAATTAACATGTGTATATGTAAAAAAAAATAATAATAAAAAAAGAAAATTAAGAAGTAGCTGATACCTATTATATTGGGTGATGGTGTGTGATGCAATGACAGAGTCTGCAGTGAAAGTCCTTTGGCACTATGCCATAAGGTCACACAGGTCACTGTTTTCTGGAGGGGTGGTAGGGCTGGGAACATGGCTCCCTCTGGGGTGGCAATACATTAAGTCACAATCAGAGACACATTCTACTTCTCTCTTTCTACCTTTTTTTTAGAGATGGGGTCAGGCTAGTTTGCCTAAGCTGGCCTCAAACGATCCTCCCTCCTTATTATCTGGGAGTCCGAGCACGTGCCCCCGCACCCAGCTTACTCTACCTTTCTCTTGCTCGCAGCGATGACAGTGGGAAGCCACCGGCTCTCCCTGGTATCCATCAATAGGAAAATGACATCATGACTTTGGATGAGTTGCTCCAGTTGCCCCACGTCCCTGTGGGCTTGCTCCAAGGTGACACTGGAGAAGTTCACCGGATGTCCAGGCATGGGGATACTCGTGTTGAACCCTCTAGCGTTCTAGGGAAACAGAGAGTACACTGAAGTCTAAAGCAAAGGGACAGGGGACATCTCAGCGTCCACGCTTCCAGCAGCTACCAGCACTCATTCATAGCCACTTCTATCAGAAGTTTCCCCACACGTGATTCTGCTGCTTTTCCCACACCCTATCTGCGCCCTCCACCTCTTCACCTGTGCGTCCCAGACCAGTCACCTGTCACCCCAGGGACCCTGAGGCAGGATAAGGCAGCAGAGACCTATGGATCATACTTTCAGAACAGAGGAGGACACTTCCCGTCTGGGATAAAGAGGACACTGGAAGAAAACTGTACCTCTGTGGCCCTTTCCTGCCATCTGAGGCCAAGAAACCTGCCACAATACCGTTTGCCTGCTCAAGTTCTCTCTTTCCACCGAAGCTCTTTCTCCACTTGCTCCCAAATTGCCCTCCTGCCCATTTCCTCAGCAAATCATCTCCAAATGGGGTATTCCAGCAAAAATAATTTGATTTGATAAATTTGCATAAGGTTAGAATGACTGATAATCATCCCTTAATCCTCTCAGGAGTATACACGTTTTAAGTACTCAAAAACAAAAACTCTACTTGCTGATTTATAACCAGAAAATCTGCTTCGGAGTATGTTGATATGGGGGTGGTGCGGTGGTGAAGGGGTTAGGATGGGTGACAGCAGAGTGTACCGAAGTGAGGGTTCATTCCCTCTACAAAACTAGAAGCTTCCCAGCAGCCCGAGTTGTCCTGAATTGTCCACAGGGCTTCAGAACAGCTCTACAATTTACCATCTGCCCCTTGGTGACTCCGTAACGTCTCAGCACATCAACAGTGAGTCACATAGGGGTGCTAATGAAGCCAGGGACACTGACTTTCCACAGAAAAGAAACTGTTCTAGAACTATAAACTGCACCCTTCACTTCTGCATATCACTGGCCATAGGTAAATATGTGTGTGAAAACACAGCTTTTTCATTCATTTGCCAAAACCCCTCACCTACCTAGAAGAATAGCTTAGGGGGCAGGACAAGTTAAGTCTTTTTACAAAGGAAAATCTATTAATAATCTGAAAATTGTAGATATTTTCTCCTGATCATCAATTTCACCTAAATCCTTGGAATGTAAGTAAAAGACAGCAACAATTTCAAAAAGAATGAAAAAGAAAGTAAAGCAAGAAAGGACACCAGGTAGAAAGGACTTCACAAAGAAGAAAGGTTCACAAACCAGTCCCTTTTACGAATAACACCATCCTGGGTGGTGCCTTTGGCTCAGTGAGTAGGGCGCTGGCCCCATATACCCAGGGTGGCGGGTTTGAACTCGGTCCCAGCCAAACTGCAAGAAAAAAAGAGCCGGGTGTTGTGGCGGGCGCTTGTGTCCCAGCCACTCTGGAGGCTGAGGCAAAAGAATCGCCTAAGCCCAAGAGCTGAAGGTTGCTGTGAGCTGTGATGCCAAGGCACTCTACCCAGCGTGACAAAGTGAGACTCTGTCTCTAAAAAAAAAAAAAAAAAAGAATAACACCATCCAAAGACAACTACCAGGATTTCATTAATTCATTAAATGTACATCTACTGGGTACCAAATATTACCATAAACAATAAAACAACGACGACAGTAATAAATGACCTGTAACAGCTTACTGGCATATTGTAACTGACAAAGCATTTTACATGATGGTTCCTTGATCCAAAAAGCTATTACGTATACATTTCATTAACACCAAGATGGAAGCATAATTATCCAATACCGATTACAGACTTTTCAGTAATGACCCTTGCCCACATAAACTTTGCTAAGCTGAGTGGATGTCCATGTGCTCTCCCACTAAGCTGATGGGGGCCGATCTGCTAGGTCCACACCCTGGAGGCTGAATTCAGCAAGTTTCAACACAGAAGTTTCCACCTTGGCCGTACGCAGAACCACCTAAAGAGTCTCAAAAATTCCTAATGCTTGGGCTTTTCCTCAGACCATGTAAACGGAAATCTCTAAAAGTGAGCCCAGGTATTACTATTTTCTAGACCTCCCCTGATGACGCCAAGGTGTAAGCCAAGGTGAGGTGTAACATGAAGTACAGCGCACAGCTCCCACATGTGTAGTTCAAGGTATTTTGACAAACTGCAGATTAACTTACCAAGATACAGAACACTGTGGAGCCTGCGACTTACTATGACCCAACAAAGAATAAAGAATAAAGGGGGAATAAAGACACAGAACGTGCCTACGACCCCAGAACACGCTCTTGCACCCCTTCCTAGCCAATCCCCACTATCCCTGGACAACCTCCCTTCTGACTTTGTGAGCCATAGGTTAGTTTTGCCTATTCCAAAACCTCGTATAAATGATATCCCAGAGTATATTCCTGCTTCCTGCTTGTGTTTGGCTTTTTTTCTTTCTTTCTTTTTCTTTTTTTTTTTTTTTTTGTGGTTTTTGGCCAGGGCTGGGTTTGAACCCGCCACCTCCAGCATATGGAGTCGGCGCCCTCCTCCTTTGAGCCACAGGTGCCTGTTTGGCTTTTTTTTAATGCTCAGCATAATGCTTTTGAGTTTCATCCATATTGTTAAGTATCAATAATATGTTCCTAAAAAAATTTAAAAAGTACATTCCTTTTTATTGTGTGACTATACCACCGTTTATTTATTCATTTTCTTGTTAATGGTTATTTCTCCATTTTAGCTACTATAAATAAAGTTGCCTAAATTTTCCTACAAGAATGTTAGTGTGTGTGTATTTCCTTTAAGTAAATATTAAAAAGTGTGCTTTCTGGGTCATTAGGTAGGGTGTGTGCTTGATTTCATGAGAAAGACCCAGACTGACAGCAGCAAAATATGAGAACTCACTCGCCATTCACAGATCCTCACAGATCCCCGCTGTGAAGTAAGCACCTGTCCAGGCCTTTTGTCTCTGAGAAAAATAAAGCTGGTTTGCCTGTCTCATATATATGGAGCTCTTTATGTATTCTGGATGAAAGTTTCTGTCAAATACATGTGCTGCAAATGTTTTCTCAGTTTGGCTTCTTTCTGACATCTTTTGAGAAGCAAAAGTTTTAAATTTTGATAAAGTCAAAGTTTTCAAATTTTTCATTTATGGTTAGTATTTACTAGGTCCCAAGAAATCTTTGCCTATCACAAGACCACTGAGATGCTTTCTCCTAGAAGCATTATAAGTTGCAGCTTTATCTTCAGTTCTGTGGCCTTTCTGGTTGTCCCTTAAGAGCCCAGAATATTCAACAGGCCCTCTTCTCTCCGGGTAGCTGGTGCTCCCGTGTCTCCAGCCCTGAGAGAGCTCTGCAATCTCTGTTCTGCCCACAGCTCCCCAGCAGTGTTTTCCACCCAGGCTGCTGACAGTGTCCTGCCTTGAGCATTCACCACTCCTACTCAGTCAAAGACTCAAGATGCTGCCAGGCAATTTTCTGGAACATTTCTGCGCAGGTCTCTATGTCTGGAACTATAGCTTTCAGCCACCTCAGGTGCTTTGACCTCTGTTCCCTCCGCTCACCAAGACCGGGAATGTCTCCTTGGGCTCCTTGGGCTCCCATGGGCAGTGGTATGGGCCAGAAAAAGCCTCCATGTAATGAGCTGGGTCAAATCTTTCCCTGTGTGGAATAACAGGCTTTCACTACCTATTCACTGTTGGAAATGAGTTACTTTTATTTTTTCCAGGTGCATAACTGTTTATGGTAGAAGAGCTTACCGAATATTAGTTACTGATTAAGGTTGGAAGCGGATGTCTAAAATAGGATTTTAAAACCTCAAGTGTAACTCCATAATCATAAATTTTATTGCCTTATCTTAAAAAATATGATAACCTCCGGTGCTGCAGCAGCCAGCTGAAGAACCAGCGGGCTGGATGACAGGCAAGGAGGGGGACCTCCAACTCCCACCAGAGGCTCCAATAGCCAAAAAGGACAGACAACTGCCAAGGAGACACCTGTGCGTTGGTGTCTCCTTCACTTTACACTTAGGACTAAATGTAGAACCCCCATTTCCTATGCCTAGGTCAATTTCATGTGAATTTCCTAGGCCTCAATTCCATGAATGGATTGTGTCTATTCATTGATACATTCATTCACCTTGCCCCCAGCAGAAGGGACTGTGTTCATTCGTTTCCTGGCCAAGGAACCCATACACCTATATATATCCCAAGACTAAAAGCCTAAAGGGGGAGACGGGGAAAGACTGGGAGAGAAATGGAGAGAGCTTTTCTCTCCCCACTTGAGTTCTCTCTACCAGGAGCTTTAGTGTTTTCTGTATTCTTTTCTGTAAATAGTCTTACCACTGGAAAAAGTAAAAAAAAAAAAATAAAATAACACCTAAAAAAAAAACAAACAAAAAAATATGATGACCTCAAATAGCCATATTTCATTTATAAAAAATAAGTTGTTTTTGTAGGGCGTCAGCCCCATATACCGGAGGTGGTGGGTTCAAACCTGGCCGTGGCCAAAAACTGCAAAAAAAAAAAATGTTGTTCTTTTATTCAGTTAACTCAGGCGTAGGTACTTGTAGCAGAACAGTTCTTTTAAGGTAATTTTACCATAGTAAAATTTTTTTTTTTTTAGAGACAGAATCTCATTTTATCACCCTCGGTAGAGTGCCGTAGTGTCACAGCTCACAGCAACCTCCAGCTCTTGGCAATTCTCTTGTCTCAGCCCTCCGAGCAACTGGGATACCAAAGCATTTTTTAAGACACCTGGAAAGGGTCAATGTGACACTTACATCCTGGCATATGGAAATTATTCCAGGAATATCATGCAGATAAAATTCAAAGAGTTTCTTATGAACTTGAGTCGTTTGAGGTCTGCAGCCAGAATGTAATTAGTTTGGGTCAAGTATATTTGAGAACAAAAACTAAAAGCTACCTTCAGTCTAGCTAACTCCCCTTCCTTCTTGAGGGTTTTGTTTCTTTAAGAAGTCTTCCCAGAACCCACTGCCACCACAAGTGTTGGTTTGGCCTTCCCATTACACGTTCTCATGGCAACTGAGCTCCTGTTCCATGCACTCATTACAATTATAATTATTTGTGAAATTATTAATGATCATCTCCCCCACTAGACTATGAATTCCATTCAGGGGAGAGGGAGCCGAGACCCCCTGTTCCTGGCCATAGTAGGCCTTAAGTAAATTATCTGTGGAGTATATAATAGAATAACTAAACAAATAAATAGAAGGAATTGTATTGGGTCACTGACAATGGCTAGGATTTCAATTAGCAAAAATTTCAGGTAACTAGTAAGTGGCAAAGCTCAGATTCAAAGCCCAGTTTGACTGGCCCTTGAGGGTTCATGATATTCTCCAGTGACAAACTGAATTATTCTTCCTAACTCTGCAGTTCCTCCCTTTAATTGAATTACGATCCACACCCTTTGCAGTATGACTTTGCAGGATCTCACACTAGGAAGGCAGAGTATACTGACAATCCAAGACTGGGCTCAGCCTGAGACCTGCTTTGGCAACGGAAATGGAAGACACTGCACTACACCACTGTTGAGCTGAGACCCTAACTTTAAGGGGCACGATAATCACCAACCCTTTTAAGTTTGTACATTCTACCATAACAAGCATAGGACCCAGATGATTGCTTTTCCTTTACCCTAGATTGTGAAATAATAACATATACAGTGGATCAGAACTTGACTCAAAATCTAAAATTCAGTCTAGCCCCAGAAGTTGATCCATACCCAACCTGCACAACCTTGAGAAAGAAAGAAATGTTTGCAACTGGAAGCCATTGAGATTTGGGGATTGTGCAACATACAATATTTTTGTAGCAGAAACCTAACTAATATGCCTTCTCAGTGACAGGGCTGTAATTTATTCTTAGTCCTCCTGGCATTCAGCACATGGCGGGTGCTTATCAATACTTTTCAATTAATCTCAATAAATGAAGTTCCTCAGGGACACTGGTAAAATGGACAAAACTTTTTTTTTTTTTTTAGGTGAGTTCACTTTTTTTTTTTTTTTTTTTTTAACAAACAGGGGGGGGATTTTAACCCACCAGCTCAGGTGTACGTGGCGGGCGCCTTAGACCGCTGAGCCATAGGCGCTGAGCCAAAATGGACAAAACTTTTAACATTGCTTTCAAAGCAAAGCTTTCTAAAACGAAGGAATGGCTAGGCATGGTGACTCACATCTGTGATCCTAACACTCTGAGAGGCCAAGGCAGGTAGATTGTCTGAGCTCAGGAGTTTGAGACCAGCCTGAGCAAAAGAGAGACTCCACCTCTACTAAAAATAGAAAAATTGGCCAGGCATTATGCTGTGCGCCTGCAGTCCCAGCTACTTGGAAGGCTGAGGCAAGAGGAAAACTTGAACTGAAGAGTTTGCTGTGAGACAGGCTGACACTATGGCACTCTAGCCTGGGCAACAGAGACTCTGTCTCACAAAAATGAATGAATGAATAAATAAATAAATAAATAAAATGAAGAAATTTGATAATAAGTGACTAAAGAGAGAAAGTTTGAGAAAGTGGGCTTTCTTTTTGGCTAGGGCTGAGAGCCACTTCTGGAATTTTAAGTATAAGCAGATGCATTAGAGACACCTGATCTGACTCCTGTCAGATAAACTGATTAAGCATTTAAGACACAGAATCTCCTCTGCCAGTTTGACCTTAGGGGAAAAACTCTCAAGATGTTGAATCAAATGAGCTGAATGACTTTTCTCTTATTACTTGGTGTTTCTACAGCAAATCATGCAAATCAAAAATAAGTAGCTGGAACAAAAAGCTAAACTTTTAGCAGACTCTTTCTTCTGCAAAGACTTGCATTCAATTTAACTTCATAAACCTACACTAAGTAACTACAAAGTGTTCTAGTAATGGAGAAAAAGTAATATCTGAGCTATGAGCCACTGTAAATTCTTTTGGAATCAGGCAAAATGTAAAAACATACCTGCCCACATACCTACCCCAAAATTCTTCAACTTAAACTCACACAATGCTTTGCAACTTACAAAACATTTCTTCACACATTCTTCATTTCATTTTTGCAAGAACATATGAGAATTTTGCTATGTTTTTTAATCCCCATCTCTGAGACGAGGAAACAGAGGCTCAACCACATGAAGAATGCCTGGTAGGAAGTGATAGGGGTCTGACCCTTTCACCAATCCTACAGCACCTCATTCCCAAGACTCAAACATTTAAAAATATAGGAGAAAGTTCTCTGACATTCCCCCAAAGCATCAACATACCACTCCTGGGAATATTTTCTGGAGCCGGTCTGCTGCAGCCAGAGCCTTGGGCTTACCACCTCCTAGGCAATCTTCAAACTCATATAGAGGCTGCCTCACGGGATTGGAGTAGGAGATCTTGGCATTGTCCACAAATGTGATGTGTCTGACACCCCAACCCTGTGTGGGAACAGATCATGGTGTGTTTTTGATGAATATTTCACGGGGTGTATCTGGTAAAATCATGAGAGAGGAGTTGCTTTGGGGCAGCCTAAGAAACTTAAAAGTACAAGAAACTTCAGACACGGAATTATAGAAATTCAGTTTTTGGTAAACAGGATATTAACTTCCTTTAAAAAACAAAATAATTATGTATTCATTGCCTAGTTTCCTATAGTAATGAGATTTTTTTTTTTTTAATGTAAGAGTGGGTCAGACTAATAATTCATTATTTTTGACAGAAGCAGCAGAGAAAGATTTGGAAATCAATCACATCAAAACTGTCTATGTTGCTGTTTTAAAAGGATTAGCAATAGCCCCTAAGTATCTTTGATTTCCCTTAATGAATAAGGGAAGTTAATAAGTAGTTATTAAGTATAAATAAAACTACTTTTGAAGCTCATTTAAAGCCTGAATTAAGTCCTCAGATTGATTTAGAAATTATTCCCCACTGTACAATATTATAGAATATTCTGTACTATTTCTCTTAAGAGGCAGAGCCTTATTAACAATCTAGAATTTAGGGAACAATTTTACATTCTTAGAAACAGTTTGCATGATTTCATAAACTTCAATTATGTGTCCTATAAAGCTTTATACAATCAGACAATTTTTTTTTAGTTGGATGGGATCTCTAAAATCCTTAGTCTAACCACTTTGTTTTACAGATATGGAAACTGAAGCCCAGAAAAAGTAAGTGGCTTGCCTAAGGTCACGTGATTAATGATGAGGCATGAACGAGGTCTCCAGAGTTGCAACCAAATGAAGATGCCTACTTTGGAGGGATGGTGTGGGGTGGGGTAGGGTAGGTGTACTTTAGTTGACAGTACGTAAGCAGAGCAACCTAAGAGAAGTCCTGCCATGACTGGCTGCAGAGCTAACATTGAATTCTTATTTCAATATCCTTCCGTTAGGAACTGTAGGATTCAATTATAATGCTGGCTTTAGAGGGACAGTCAACAAGGATCCAAGATTCATGTTCAGGGTTGAGAATGACAGATCGGGATCCACCTTTCATAAGCACAGTGTAGACTGGCTGTTTGTAGACGACTAGGAACCTTTTGGTCTACCCATTCACTTTTATTAAGTTACTTGCACAAGCTAAGCAACCTACCATGGAAGAAATAAAGGCACAGAAAATCCAAGTCATTTGTGCTTGCTTTGGGGATATTTATTTCTGAAGTAGTTTTACATTCCTCAAAGCAACTGCTGAGTGGATAGCAAAGGGAGCAGTCTGGAAAGGTGCTGCACAGTGGTAAGAAAGCCAGACACATTACAAACACACCACAGGTTAGTTACATGCAGGTGTATTTGCACTTAACTTTCAGCTTCCTAGAATGCTACACAGTTTTAATGGCTAATCTACAAAGATTAGAGAAAATTATAATGCTGAATGCTAATGACAACGTGGTAGTGAAAAACCATCTTATTGATTAACAGTGTTAAACTAGTGTCATCTGTCTGGAAAGCAATTTGGCAATACGTTTCTAGAATCTTAAAAATATTTATTTATATCTTATGACCTACTTCCAGCAATTTATCCTAAGAAATAATCTGATATACTGACAAAGATGCAATCACAAAGATACTCTTTGTAACACAATTTATAACAGTAAAAAATTGGAAATTTTAATGCCAAACATTAGGGAAATGTTTCAGTAAATTGCATTTTATCATATAAGGAAGCCAGATGCAGTAGTGTGTACCCGTAGGATCGAAGTGGAAGGACAGCAGTTCATGCCCAGCCTGGGTAACGTAGCAAAACCCTGTCCCCCAAAAAGCTTGCTTCAGGCCGAACACGGTGGCTCACGCCTATAATCCTAACACTCTGGAAGGCCAAGGTGGGTGGATTGCTTGAGCTCACAAGTTCAAAACCAGTTTGAGCAAAAAAGAGACTTCATCTCTACTAAAAATAGAAAAAACTGAGGCAAGAGGATCACTTGAGCCCAAGAGCTGGAGGTTGCTGTGAGCTGTGAGCTATGATGATGCCGTGGCACTCTACCCAGGATGACAGCTTGAGACTCCGTCAAAAAAAAAAGTTTGCTTCATAGCAAAGTATTTACAATGCATTTCATCTAACTTTAAAACTTAATTGACATTAAATACATTGGTATTCTCTTATCTTTTAAATTTTCTCCTTTTAGAAATTTTTCCATATTCCTAATATATGTTTGTGTTTTCTCCTTTTTTCTCTTATTCAGCCTTGCCAAGAAGGCTCCTCGTTTTGTCAGCCTTTTTGGAGCACTAAATACTACTAAATAATTTATTTATCAGTCCTATAATTGTTTATTTTGTTTTGCTCTCAGATTCATTAACACCTACTTTTTTCTTTACTAACAACTTCCTTTTGTGTAATTTGTTTTATTGTCTCTTTCTAACTTCTAGAATTATTAGGTACTTAGATTATCTTAACATTTTCAAAAATTATAAAGTCAGCGTAGACCCATGATAGAAAATTTGTAAAGTATAAAAATCTTAAAGGAGGAAAGATAACACACATTTTCCTATCACTTTTCTACTTATCTCCTTCTAGTGTTTGTTTAATAAATTATGATTATATCTCTTTAACATAGCAATGCTACATCTAGGGCTTTTCTCCTAAGGAGATAATTCTATGGACATATAAACATAGAAGTACAAGGATGTTCTCTAATAGAGTCTCTAGTAGGGGGAAAAAAGGAAAATAATCTGAAATTGATTATACCTAAATCTTTTTATTTTTTATTTTTTTTGAGACAGAGCCTCAAGCTGTCACCCTGGATAGAGTGCCGTGGCATCACTGCTCACCAACTTCGAACTCCTGGGCTCAAGCGATTCTCCTGCCTCTGCCTGCCAAGTAGCTGGGATTACAGGCGTCTGCTACAACACCCAGCTATTTTTTGGTTGCAGCCATCATTATTGTTTGGCGGACAGGGCTGGATTCGAACCTACCAGCTCAGCTGTATATGGCTGGCACCTTAGCCGCTGGAGCCACAGGCACCGAACCTGAAATTGATTATACTTGAATATGCCAACTTCACCTCTGTAAAAGATCCAGACTGCATCCTGCTCTGCAAAGCCTGCTTAATTCCAGGAAGGAGGACTTAGGATGAATTTAGAAGATTTTTGTTTTTCTCTTATAATAAAAGCATACATTTCTTTTATAATGAAAAAGACACTGAGAAAAGAAAAAAGAAAGGGAGGCAGAGTACTAGGAGAAGGGAAATCTGGGAGACGGAAGGCAGTTGTGTAAAATGAAACAAGAAGTGAAGCCATAGCTTCAAAGGTGCCACTTGGCCCCCTCAAACTTACCATTAATGTCCTAGCTACATTACAACCCAAGGTGCCGGCTCCAAGCAGCAGACATTTGGTGGACACAACCTTGTCCAAATCTAAAGTAGGGACCAACCTCCAACACATCAATTTGAGATTTAGATCCACTGATGACTCAGCTAACCTAGAAAATGAGAAAAACCTATTTATTCAATCGTTCCCTCATTTATCTCCCAAAAGATAGAGGTATGAAGTAGCTATGGGAGAAAATGAAATAAACAATAAGGCAATTGTGACCAAAGGGAAAAGAAGATAAAGCTTCAAAGGGTGAGCAAGGAGGAGAAAGGCTCCCACACAGAACTCACACCACTGTAGTCATCTGCAGCTGCTAGTGTGGGCCACAAACTTGACACTGAGCTTCTAGTAGCCAAGGTAAAAAGAAAAGCAAGGCCAAGTCTAAGAGTCAAGGTGTCCATGAATAAAAACACACCAGCTGATTAAGAGGAAAGTTTTTCCTAGTACTGAAAACAGAAATTTCTCCCATGTCTCTTTAATATTCACCCTTAAATACAGCACCAGTTTCCCTGAAATACTTCTTGTAATGTCCTTCAATGTGGGCCAAAAGGACAAAGCTACAGGGCAATGAATGAAGAACCACAAGGTGCTACAGGTATACCAGTCTGAAAGTCTAAACTTGAAGCAAAAGCAAATATCTAACAGAGGTATCCAAACTGGGGGCCCATGGGCAGCATACAGATTATCTGAGGACCATTTTGCTTATCTGTGGTGTCAGATATCAAAGGCATGGGCCTTTTCTTTTGCTCATCAACTTTCATTAGTATTTGTGTATTTACTACATGGCCCAAAACAACTCTTATTCTTCCAATGTGTGGTAGAAAAGGAAAAAGGTTGGACACTTCTGGGAAGAACAGATGAACTGCGTGCCTGAACTTCAGGATGTCTATCGTTAGTACTGATTCCTACAACCAACTTAAGAGTTATGTAGCAAAGAGCAGAATAACACTCACTGTCAATACGAATGGCAGCCCTGAATTGAATTACGTGACACAGTGTTGGCCTGACAGAACCGGTGTGTGAACAGTCCCCCTGGAGAAACTGGCTCCCAACACATACCTTTTAGGGTCCATACATTCACTGAGGTTCACCATCCTTGGGCCCATGCCTCCTTTCTGGTTCTTTTCCCATCCAACTGCTTTAGGACAATCTTAAGGCAAATAGAATACTAAGTTTAATGAACGAAGGGAGAATAAAAACAAGTCAAGCAGTAAGCTTGCTTAAAAAATGGTTAACATGGCTTGGCGCCTGTGGCTCAGCGGGCTAAGGCGCCAGCCATGTAAACCTGAGCTGGCGGGTTCGAATCCAGCCTGGGCCCACCAACCAACAATGATGGCTACAACCCAAATAAAAAATAGCCGGGCGTTGTGGCGGGCGCCTATAGTCCCAGCTACTTGGGAGGCGGAGGCAGGAGACTCGCTTGAGCCCAGGAATTGGAGGTTGCTGTGAGCTGTGATGCCACAGCACTCTATCCAGAGCTTGAGGCTCTGTCTCAAAAAAAAAAAAAAATGGTTAACATTCACAACAGCCTACCAGTGTTAAGCTCTCACTTCACTTCTTGCCCAAAGCGGTCCCAGGGCCTGCATTTCCTTCTACGTGTACAGTTGCCTCCTCATCTTCCTCAGCTACTGGGAATCTTGTTTAGAGACCATTACACTGAAGTGTAGTCTTGTACAGGAGCTTCTGAAATAGCCCTTAATTTTGGCCCAAGGTGCCTCAGTTTCTAATGTTACTAGAAGGTGCCCCTCAAAAAGACACGTTTGGAGTAGGTATCACCCCCATGGAGGGCCCTCTATCTGAGCAAGACAAACCAATGTAACTGCAGCACACTTTCCATTGACATTCCTACAGGGAGTTGACCCTCTAAGTTCAGTGCCTCCCTCTGTTACCATCCTTCTGGCTCAGCCTCACAATACCTGTGTACAGATTGCAGTCCAAGGGGCCCATGGTCCCCCGTTAAGGTGCCGTCTCCTTTAAGCTCATCTGTATCAATTCTGAATTACCCCTTCCCTGACTTATCCATTCTCCACTGCCCTCTTTTAATTCCTGCTACGGAAGCCTCTGTAACTCCAATTCTGACAGTTCCTGAAGTGCTCTCCACGGACAAGGATCCTATGGCTAACCAGACTTGGAAATGCTTCTATATTTATAACTATATTTTATATCCAGTCCCCATTACCACCCAAATCTGAGATTCACACTGCACATGAGCGAGATACAAGCTCTAAGCAGCCTGCAGAAAGAAACCACTTTATTTGATTTGGGTTTACACTTCCCAAACGTACACAGCTCTCATATCTTCCTCCATTACTCTGGAACACCACTTAAAATCTCATAGGACACATTCAGGGAAATGCTGCACTATCCTATTATTACAAAAATCTCTTACAGATCTCAATTGTTCTGTACCACTCCTGCTACCTCCTCACATTAACGAAAGGCTTACTTCCCTTAGTGGTGCCACAGCCGTATAGATCTCACTAGAAAGGGCCGCCCACTGTCTTCTACCCTGTTTCCTTACTGTTCACAATAAAGCCTGGATTCCTAATCAGAGAATTCGTCTAGCCACAACTTACACTTCCAGCATCACCTCCAATGTTTGCCTTAAGTAACAGTCTCTGAAGGGACAGAAACTCCTTGACTTAAAGATGTATTTTTAGGCTCAGCGCCTGTGGCTAAACAGCCTAAGGCGTCAGCCACGTACACCTGAGCTGGTGGGTTTGAATCCAGCCCGGGCCCACCAAACAACAATGACAGCTGCAACCAAAAAATGGCCGGGCATTGTGGCGGGTGCCTGTGGTCCCAGCTATTTGGGAGGCGGAGGCAAGAGACTCGCTTAAGCCCAGGAATTGGCGGTTGCTGTGAGCTGTAATGTCATGGCACTCTATCCAGGGTGACAGCTTGAGGCTCTGTCTCAAAAAAAAAAAAAAGATATATTTTTAGTAGGAGGAATTTTGTTTTTGTTTCTAATTGTACACTGGTTTTCTTTGGCTATACTCATAGCCCTCCTCCCCTTTTAGTTTTTGGAGACAGGGTCTCACTCTGTTGCCCACTTTAGAGAGCAATGTCATCATCATAGCTCACTGCAGCCTACAACTCCATAATCAGTAACTCCAGCCTAGGTTTTCTCCTGTTACAGATTGGAGTAAATCTTATAAGACAGAAACAAAATACGATTTAAAATGAAAAGATCTCCAAACTCAAACTCCACTGGGCTGGTGCCTCTAGTCCCAGGTACTCAGAAGGCTGAGGCAGGAGGATCACTTGAGTCCAGGAGCTCAAGGCCAGACTAGACAACACAAGACCCTCATCTCTTTAAAAAGAACAAAAAGTCTAATAAGGAAAAAATATTGATAATAACACTTAATTTACCATATTTGCCCCCATATAAGCTATACCCCCATAACATACCCCTAATTAATGAGAGGATATATTTTTAGGGGAGAATCAGGGGCTGTTCTCCCACAGCTCACCCACTGGGAGAAGCACATGAAGGATTAGAGGGAAGATGAATGAGGGAATCCCCTCCCAGTCCCAGCAGTAGCTGCTTCCTCTGTTTGCCAGGTGCCAGGATAGACGGTACCAGCTATGGAGAGTGGGTGTGGCTGCAACCAGAGGGAGCCAAAGAAGGATATTTAAAATAATACTTCATATGCCATTGTACCTATGGGGTATCTTAGAAATACCCAAAAGTACTACCATACTAATACCTTCAGCTCACATTATGATACAAAATAACTCTTCATAAAGTTTTATTTACAGCTAAGAGGGAAAATATTAATTTACACGAAAAACAAGTTCATTTGCCTTTCCTAAACTAAAAAATCTGCATTCACAATAGAAAAATGTTTTCAAATAAAATGTATGGTGGTTCCCAAATTTGAATATCAGCAGTGCCAAGCATTTAGCCTTACTACAGAGAGCAGCAAGTCAGAGTAACTCGGGTGACTTTACTATAAAAATGAGAAGTACCTCCCTGCGGGGTGGTCGGCAGGGTTAAGTGCGCACCTCTGGAAGGGGCCTGGAGAAACCAAACTCACATCACTTTTCTTTTTTTTTTTTTTATTAAATCATAAACACAGATCATGCATTTATGCACATGCACAGATTAATGCATTTATGGGGTATAACGTGCTGATTTCAAATAGAATTAGGAACGCTTACGTCACACTGGTTAATATACACGTCATCTCATTTACTTAGTTATTGTGTTAAGAATTAACTCCCACTGTACTCCCCTAGAATACCTTTAACTCTGGTTTAATAAAACAAAGGTATGGCATGTAAACTGACAATATACAGATGTATATTTTAGAATGTGCCAGAAGAGGGTGCTAAATCCAATACAAATATCTAAAGACAGCAGAAAGGCAATGGATTTCTTAATGCTCTGAACTAAAAACAGCTTCCTCCTTTGACTGATCAAGCAGAGTAACCCTGTCAATCTTTCCCAGAAGTCTGTTTAAAACATAAGTGCCAGAGCATAGAATTACTGATGAAATGTCGCCCGAGTCAATTCTGAATTCTTCTGACTTTTGCACTCCAGGAAAGGTAGCTCAGAAGAGATTTTGACAATCTCACCCCTTTCCTCTCCTCCCCTCCCTATGGATTAAAGAAAGAAACATGCCTTGGAACCATGTGGATATTTCGAGGAACAAACTAAACATAGGTGAAAGTTGTTTGGAGAGCATGTAAGTCATATAGATATGAAGGATTATCTCGGCAGGAGGTGTAAGAGTACCAGACTTCACATGAGATGGGAAATCAGCGTAAAATAATATTTCTTAAGCACGTGTGGTATGCCAGACATTGTGCTCTGTCTTTGATACAGGATATGAATTCCTCATAAGGAACATTCCTTGAGTTGGCCATTAGTATCCTTAATTTAGTCAAACTTGAGTATGTATTCTATCTCTGTGACATACATAAATATACGTATGTGTACATATGCAAAAATATATACACATACACACACGCATATATATCTCTATAGAGAAAATGTCTATCTGACTAAGTTTCTCAATTTACAAAACAGAAATAATAGCTGATGTCTTTCATATAGGATCAAATGAAAATATTAAACGTGGAAGGAGAAAAGGCACTTTTACTGACCACTTTATTTTATGGAGAATAGAATCCCACACAACTTTAAGTATACAATAAATAAATATGTAAGTGCATTAATACTTCATCCTGCACAAATGGACAGGAATAGAGATTTTGTACTGAACAAAAATAAAAGTGAAAACTGGGTGGGGGAGGGAATCATCAAAACTAAAAACCTGGCTGGAGAAAATTTCCTAGGGACAATCTTTGCCTTTGTTCCAGTCTGAATAGCAGAGTGTGCCCTCCGTTCAAAGTAGGTGTTCGCGCTGGCAAAGAAGAAGGAGTTGTACTTTTCTTTCTCTTCTGCTGCCATTGTGAAATAATGAAAGTAAACCTGATTCATTTTTGATAAATGATAATTATATGCATTCTCAAAGACCGGCAAATTACCTGGGCTAAATGCCATTTCTGGAAGCTTCACTTCGAAGATGATGCTGTGGGCAATGTCCCTCGCCCCCTGCAAGGTGCGGTCACGGAAGCAGAGGACTTCAACGGACTGGAAACTGCTACTCCTGTTGTCATACCCAGGATTTTATTTATTTAATTTTTTTTTAAGGGAAGAAAAAAAAAAAAGAGCTCGCGTAAGAGCTTCAGCAAAGCAGTTGGAGAGATTTCAATTCACTGTCATTATGCCTCTCTGACACCCCTGGGGGATGGCCTTCACTTTTGAGAGATTCTGAACATATTCACATACGCTTCCTCCTTACAAGAATTTCCAGGGAGGATGAATAATGAATTGGCTGTGATTTCATTCTAGGTGAACTGTATGTAACAATCACATTGCACATAAATAAGTCAGACAAATGAAACTTTTAAATGCAGGAGAAAAATGCTCACAAGACATTAAAAAAGAACCTTTAAGACAAGGGTTCTTCTGATTCCCTTTCTCTCCAGGTGAAATAGCACCTCAGTTAGATCAATAGTTATGAATCCTATTTGCACTCTACAGACTTACAACCTGGCTAATTACAGGTATCTCTCTAGAGAAAAATCTATAATTTATCTACCTTCATAATTTTAAATAAACATTTTTATGTAAGTAAAGCAGAGAAAGGAAACACAAATCCCAAATATAAAGGAGCCTGCCTTATGACTTCAGTCATAAACCACCCTCTTCAAAAGTAATAACTACTCTAACTTCTAAGCATATACATTGACTTTGCCTGTTTTGAATTTTATACAAATGAAATCACAGACTATGTATTCTTTGGAGTCTAGCTTGTTTCACTCAATACTGTATATTTTAAGTTTACCCGTGTTGATACATGCATCAGTAGTTCACTAACATTCATGGCAACATGGCATTCCATTGTAAGGAGTACTCTACAATTTCTTCTCTATTTTATTATTGAAGGACATGTGGGTTATTCCCAGGTTTTGGTTAAGGATAATGTTGCCATAAACATTCTTATATATGTCTTTTGCTTGCATTTACATATGCGTTTCTATGCCTAATATACTTGATAATAACACCACTAAGCCATAGGTATTTTTAACTTTGTTAGACTGCCAAACATTTTTTCAGCAGAGTTCCGATTGCTCCACACTTTTTACAATATTTGGTATGGTCATTTCTGTTAAGCCCTTTTGGTAGATACGTATTAGCATCTCGTTGTGGCTTTTATTTTATTTCTTTGATGACTAATGATGTTGAGTATCTTTTAAAATATATATTGACTTTTCAGATACTCACTGTTTTAATTATTAATATTTTAGGGTTAGAAAAAATGAAGGACAGTAGTAAGAGGAAAATTCTCTCTGAAGGTAAACCAGAGAGCTGAAAAGGAGGCCTTCATAATGTCAGTGATAGGACCTCATCCTACCCTGGTCTAAAATCTCTTTAGCACAGTATGATCGTTATGATCTGCAGCTTCCTAACAGACCTGGCCAAGGGCTCACTAGTATGAAAATTGGGTTATGACTGATTTATTAATTTGTTACCTTGTTTTCATGCTATAAATGTAAAAATACATTTGGGAAAACAGAGATACAGACAGAGGCAGACACGCTGTTGAAAACACACAAAGACAGAGAGACACACTCTTATAAATACCATCTGTGGGCTGCTAGGACCAAAACATTCCTCAAAGGCCATCCAGGGTACTGGGCTAAGTTACAGGGATCATATACACCAATTGTTATCTGTGAACAGAAGAGACTTTCGAGTGAGTCGAGTATCACATCAGATTCACAATACAGACATTGCTGGTACTTCCTCTTCACTTTGTATGCTCTCTGGAAAGAAATAAAAATTACACACTTGGTAAAGGGCTAGAAGGAACAGAAGACAGCAGAAGGATCTCACACTGGACTAGAAAACTTGTTGATGAAAGGAGCTGTCAAATTCTTCCCTGCACCCTCTGTGCCTGGCAGAGAGTAAGAACTAGATACATTTAGGAGGAAGAAAAAGACTAGAAGGAAGACAGGGAAGAAGGGAAGACAGTCAACAGTCAGGACTTATGTAGAGAAAATCTTCCTTTAAAGAAATACAATGAAATAAATGTATTTGTAAAATGACTACATTAATGAGAAAATTAAAGAAGGGCCATTACCATTTTAAGTCTATAGTCAGATCAAATTAAAAAGACAGTTGTGGGCGACGCCTGTGGCTCATCAAGTAGGGCACTGGCTCCATATACCAAAGGTGGCAGGTTCAAACCCCGCCTGGGCTGAACTGCAAAAACAGAAAAATAGCTGGGCGTTGTGGCCGGTGCCTGTAGTCCCAGCTACTTGGGAGGCTGAGGCAAGAGAATCGCCTAAGCCCAGGAGTTGGAGGTTGCTGTGAGCTGGGTGACGCCACGGCACCACAGCACTCCACTGAGAGTGATAAAGTGAGACTGTCTCTACAAAAAAAAAGACAATTGCTAATGACTATGCTAATATATACTTTCTCCCACTCCTTTTTCCATCCCTCCCCTCTAGAAACTCTACTCAACTTGAAATACCATTTCTTCAGTGCAGACTTCCTTTGGCAGAAGTAGCCACTCTGGGGAGGAGGATAGAGGGTCACGGTATGTGACACATCTCTTAGGGCTGGGACACAACTATAAGAGGGACTTTACCTAACAAACGCAATCAGTGTAACTTAATTCTTTGTATCCTCAATGAATCCCCCCCCCAAAAAAAGTAGCCACTCTGTCCTCCTTGCTTCCATAGCTCTTTGTAGATTATACATAACTTTTTTTCACTTTTTCTACTTCCTTCCTGTCAAAGACAATGTATGTCCTGCACCCACATCTTAATTTCTAAACACCAATTTCCAAGAGAAGGAATAAGGGTTCCTAGGACACACTGCTAATCCTAGGCCTCAGGCAGGGAAAATGTAAAATGAGACTGGAACATCTTTTTTTTTTTTTCATTGTTGTTTAGCTGGCCCAGGCTGGGTTCAAACCTGTCAGCCTCTGTGTATGTGGCTGGTGCCGTAGCCACTGTGCTACGTTTTTGTTTTTTTCTGAGACAGAGCCTCCAGCTGTCACCCTGGGTAGAATGCAACCTGCAACTCCAGGACTTAAGCGATTCTCTTGCCTCAGCCTCCCAAGTAGCTGAGACTACAGGCACCCACCACAACACCCCACTATTTTTTTGTTGTCTTTGTCATTGTTGTTTAGCGGGCTCAGGCTGGTTTCTGAACCCGCCAGCTCTGGTGTATGTGGCTGGCACTTTAGCTGCTGGAGCTATAGGCGCCGAGCCTGGAGCATCTTGTAGTGCCAGAAAATAAGAAGGTGCTCAAATGGGGCCACACCATGCATACTAAGGCTCTTAGTGGCCAACATGCGAACAATTGGAGCAAAAAAATAAGGTTGTGCTTGATTATAACCCAAAACACAAAATAAATATCTATGAGCCGGGCGGCACCTATGGCTCATCGAGTAGGGCGTCGGCCCCATATACCAAAGGTGGTGGGTTCAAACCCGGCCTCAGCTGAAGTGCAAAACAGAAAAATAGCCGGGCGTTGTGGTGGGCGCCTGTAGTCCCAGCTACTCGCTACTCGGGAGGCTGAGGCAAGAGAATCACCTAAGCCCAGGAGTTAGAGATTGCTGTG
>CAUYON010148480.1:0-20710 GCA_963573935.1 Arctocebus calabarensis
TACGGGCACCCACTATAACACCAGGCTAAATTTTTCAATTTTTAGTAAAGATGGAGTTTCACTCTTGCTCAGGCTGGTCTTGAACTTGTGAGCTCAAGGGATGCTCCTGCCTTGGCTTCCCAGTGTGCTAGGATTTCAGGCATGAGCTGTTGCACGTGGCCTAGATTCTATTTCTTGACCTTGGTCCTGAATTATGTTTTCTTCAATTTGTGCAAATTTAATAAGTTATTTAATTTTCTACATTTATGTGATTTAAAAAATGTATAATTGTTTAAATATACTCAAGCTATCAAAAATTACCAGTTATTGTTTGAGACTTTGAAGTTATACCGAATAAATTTCTATATATTACCGGTCGGGAAGGAAACATGTAAACAAAACAGTGGCCTTAAGAGGATACCTACAACCAGAAGCTAATTTATTTTAAAGAATATTTTTAAGAGTTTTCTTCTCTACCAGTTAAGGAGAGTAGCAACAAGTACTTTCACCATCAATGCCAGAAAATTTGCACAGTAGTTTTCCAACAAGGATTTGACTCTATTTTGTGAATTCCAGAACTAAAGCATAAAGTCCTATTATCCTTGTTTCAGAAATGACTAGTAAGCTAAGCTTCATTAAGTAATGTGAGCTTGACCATCAATCTGAAAGTTTTGGGGCTCCACATCTATTACTAACAGTATGATAAAATTGCTGTTATCTCCCAACCTTAGCTAATCATACAAAAAGAATATAAAATACTTCAAAAATAACATACAAAGAAATATAAGGAATATGCTGTATATAGTATGGGAATATAACAAGAATAAAGTCCACTTCGGTTCATTTTCTTCCTTTTCTTGAGACAAAATCTCAGTCAGTCACCCTGGTAGATGGCTGGAGTGTAGTGGTGTCATCAGTTCACTGCAACCTCAAACTCCTGGATTCAAGTGATCCTCCTGTCTCAGTCTCTCAAGCAGCTGGGACTACAGATGTGTGCCACCATGCCTGGCTAATTTTTCTATTTTTTGTAGAGATAGGTAGGATCTTGCTCATGCTCAGGGTGGTCTCCAATACTGGATCTCAAGTAATCCTCTGACCTCACCCTCCCAGAGTGTTAGGACTACAGGTGTGAGCCACTGTGCCCAGATGTTTCATTTTCTAAATGCTGTCTTGCCACTGTTCGTGATGTTCCAAATCATCAAACATTTATGATATTTAGAATTAATGCTCAGGATTTTTATATTAACTGCAAGAAGAAAAATGATTTTCTTAAAATAAGGATATATTTGGGGTTACATTGTTTTTTTGTTTTGTTTTGTTTTTGAGATAGAGTCTCACTCTGCTGTCCTATGCATCAGCCTTGCCTCAGCTGCCTTAGTAGCTAACACTAGTGGGGCATGCCACTCTGCCCAGCTAATTTTAGTAGAGATGGGGTTAGTCTTCCTCAGTTAGCCTTGAACTCTTGTGTTCAAGCAATCCTCCTGTCCCTCCCTCTCAGAGTGCTAGGATTATAGGCATGACCACCACACCTGGCCTTGGTGTTAAGTTTGATATCTTCATTAAACCTAAAGAAAAACAACCATTGTGTAAACATCAAATTAAAAACTGATTAATTTTACAAAGTCACCAATGGATGCTAAAACTAGTAGATTTAAGTTTGGTAAGAAACAGACATCTACATAGTATAAAATTATCTCTCCCTAGACTGCCTATTGTTATGAAAGGAAAATTGTAACTCTACTGTGGGAAAACATGGTACTACCTTAGTCAGATGATCCATCACTGACAATAGGACAAATTACCACTTTAGTATCCCTGTCGAAAATAATGAGAGGAGACCTCAAAAATGAAGATCCCTTATTTATATACATGATACAGAGTCACTATTTAAATTATCAGACTAAATTTTGTTCATTTACACTATGCTTTTTTTTGGTAAGACTAAATATTTTAGGAAAAATAAGAAAGCATATTAAATGCTATTAGTAGCAACAGCATAATTCCAGAGACCACCTTTTACATTCTATGATATGCCTCCTGGAGTTCTGCAGTGTCCTGTTATAACAAGTAAAAAAATACATGCTGGACGCAGTGGCTCATGCCTGTAATCCCAGCTGTGGGAGGCCAAGGTGGGTGGACCACCTGAGCTCACAAGTTTGAGACCAGCCTGAGCTAGATCGAGACCTCATCTCTAAAAACAGCCAGGCGTTGTGGCAGGCGTCTGTAGCCCCAGCTACAGAGGAGGCTGAGACAAGAGAATAGCTTAAGCCCAAGAGTTAGAGGTTGCTGTGAGCTGATGTCAGGGCACTCTACCAGCGGCAACAAAGTGAGACTCTGTCTCAAAAAAAGAAGAAAGAAAAGAAATAGTGTTATAAACTCATAGACGCCTTATTCTCACGTAGATTCTTTTCACAGCTGTGAATTCTAGATTAAATATGGAACATATGTTAGGCAACCCCAAGATCATAAATGCATGTTAATAGACTTCTAAAGGTACTAATGAATTTTAAAATAAATCTATATGCAATCAATTTCTAATTCTGATCAGTCTTTGGTAAACAACCTCTAATCCAGGCCAGGCGCAGTGGCTCACAACTGTAATCCTAGCACTATGGGTGTCTGAGGTGAGTGGACTGCTTGAACTCAGAGTTGGAGACCTGAGCAAGAGTGAGACCTCGTCTGTATTAAAAATAGAAAAACTAGCTGGGTGTAGTGGTACATGCCTATAGTCCCAGCTATTCCAGGCAAAGAGTTAGAGGCTGCTGTGAGCTATGATGTCACCATGGTACTCCATTACACAGTGAGACGCTGCCCCCAAAAAAAAGAAAGAAAGAAAAGAAAACAGCCTCTGACCCGATTACTAATATATAAAGCATTGAAAACAAAACAAAACAAAACAAAACAAAAAAAACACAAAACCAAATGAACAAACCCCACAAGTTCACAAAACATACTCAAAGCAAACTTATTACCTGTTTCTGCGGATATGAAAAGGCTTCTTTTCCTACAGTGCGAAGAATAACATGATGCTGACCTTCCAAAATAAGTTGTTTACTATCTTCCACAACATATGCCTAAAAAATACAAAGCACAAAACTGTTACTGTTTGACAGTATCCTCGAATAGAAATATTATGGCAAATATCTATCAATTATCCACATTCCCGGACATGTCAATATTTCTGCTTTTATGAATTCATTCAATCAATAACATATCTATACAAAAAAAATCTGTTTTGCCTCATATAACATAGTTGACCTGGATATTTGAGACATATCTTAAAATCTTTTCCAATTTTCTCTAGAAAGAACTGTGCTACAACACAATCTTTTCTCTTTGCTAAGCTACCAATATATAAGCAAAAGGCTTATTCTTTTATTTTTGCTTCTGAAATACAGAAACTCTCCTAAATCTCATAGCAGAGCAAAATCAGAAAGTACAATCATAATCTTGTTATGTGGAAATATTATATCCTTAGAGACATTAAATATAAATACATGTTTTTAAAAAGGTTTTTTCTTCAAATATGGCAAGCTGATTTCATCTACACTCAAACACCTCTTCCAGGCTGGGCGCCCATAGCTCAGTGGTTAGGCTAAAAGGTTTGAACTGGGCCTGCAGCCTGCTAAACAAACAAACAAACAAATAGCCGTTTGTTGTGGTGGGCACCTGTAGTCCCAGCTAATAGGGAGCCTGAGGTAAGAGAATCACTTGAACCCAAGAGTTTGAGCTTGCTGTGAGCCATGATACCAGAGCATTCCACCAAGGATGACAAAATGAGATTCTGTCTTGAAAAAAAAAACAAAAAACAAAAAACACTTCGTCCAGTTTCTAATATAACTCTTCTTCTCTTGAATTCCTTCTGTCCAAGAGAAAATATAATCTATAAATGGCTCTGATTTACTGTTATTGTAACATTATGCAAATACAAAGGCTTAATTTTTTTGACATGCTCAATATTTCTATTATTAGATTCAAAAAGACATAAAATTACTCAATTAAAATGCTATAAATTTCTAAATCAGCGGTTCTCAACTTGTGAGGTGCGACCCTTTTGTACCAATGAAAATACACTGCAGCATTAGGAAGGCTGAGAACCACTGTTCTAAATGCTTATTTTCAATTTCTGTACTTAAACGCTTTAAAGTACAGGATAGTCTAGGACCTGTTCGAGTCCGTATTTCCAGAACCCAAAAAGGAAGGAGGATTTAAACACCTGAGGGGTTGACCTTTAATCATAAGAGGGGATGAAAGCTGACAGATGAGGTCCTGAAACATGTCAGATGTCCTTCCCAATGATCCTGTGGCATTGCGCAACAGTTGCCCATAACGACGGCTAATGCCATGTCATCCTTCTCCACACACAAAGGTTTAGATTTGTTTATTTAATTACTTGTTAGAGATAAGGTCTTATTATGTCACTCAGGCTGGAGTGCAGCAGAGCAATCACATGTCATCGCAACTTCAAACTGCTGGGTTTAAGCAATAAGGCTTAGACTTTAAAAAAAATCTTTATTTTTGGTTAAGATTGGTTAGGAGTTGTATCATGCTCCTTTCCCAACTATTTTTTCACAAAAATATTGTCCAAGTTCTTAGTTTTCTCCTAAATGATATTTATTCAAGAGTCTTGATGTTTCTTTTCCATCTTACTCCACAACTCAAATGACTTTTCAAGTTTTCAATTCAATGAATCATTTTTTACATTATCTAGAACTCTCACTAAAGAGAATCTACCAGTCACTTTCTCCACCCAATAAATTTATCACTATAATAAATTTATAATGGTAGTAGACACTACCAAACTTAGTATCTCATTCTTTATTCAAACTTCCATTTTCTAGCCAAACAGCAGTACAATCTTAGTCTTCCTCTTTGTTTGGTTAATGATACACTGGTAGTGGGCTTTTGTTGAGACCACTTTTTTTTTTCCAGTTTCTGGCCGGGGCTGGGTTTGAACCCACCACCTCCAGCATATAGGGCCAGCGCCCTACTCCTTTGAGCCGCAGGTGCTGCCCGTTGTTGAGACCATTTTTTAAAAGATAATCTTCCCTTTAAAAAAGGTTACTGTGGATTTAACAATGAGTATAGAATACAGAATATATTACTTATAATCTTATGTCTGAATTACTATGAATTATTACATTGCATGAACCTATGGAGTAACAGGCACAAATGCCAAGTTTCTATCACACACTTATTTAATGCAGGGTGGTTTATATTAAGGGGCAAGGAAACCCAAATAAAGTTTACACATGGCAGAACAGAATGAAATTGTTTAGCCATGAGTCTTCCCTGAAGTTAACTAAAATATATATACTACAGAGAAGTCTTGTTTTTTATAGTACATCCTTTGGAATCATACGCATGTATTACCTATTTTTTAAAATAATTGTCCAAGTATATTTACTTTGAACTGTGTGCCAAGGTTTTGATTTTCTGAGTTTTAGATGAAATAATGCTTGAATATATTGATACTTTTGTTGATTACAGAAATTGTCCTATGTTAAAAAGATCAGCTACACATTATTAGCTTGAAATGTTCATAAAAGCTTAGAATCAGGATCCTGGCTAGGCCTGGTGGCTCACACCAGTAATCCTAGCACTCTAGGAGTCAGAGCCAGGAGGATCCCATGAGCTCAGGAGTTTGAAACCAGCCTAAGCAAGAACAAGACCCCCAAATCTACTAAAAATAGAAAAATTAAGTGGGCACTATGGTGGGTACCTATAGTCTCAGGTACTGTGGAGGTTGAGGTAGGCAGATGCCTTAGACCCAGGAATTTGAGGTTGGCTTGATAATAAATAAGCCAGTCTGACGCAATAGTATTTTTCCCAGTTTGACAGAGTAAGATTCTATCTTTAAAAAAAAAAAAAAAAATTTAAAATAGTATTTTTAAATAATCTGGAAACTGAACACAGACCGACAATTATATAATTATTAAGGAATTATTATTGGCTTGGTGCCTATAGCTCAGGGGCTAGGGCACCAGCCATATACTCTGGAGCTGGTGGGTTTGAATCCAGCCTGGGCCTGCCAAACAACAATGACGAGTACAACCAAAAAATAGCCAGGCGTTGTGGTGGGCACCTGTAGTCCCATCTACTTGGGAGGCTGAGGCAAGAGAATCAACGTAAGCCTAAGAGTTTGAGGTTGCTATGAGCTGTAACACCACAGCACTCTACACAGGGCAAGAGCCTGAGACTCTGTCTCAAAAAAAAAAAATTATTATTTAATTTGGTTGGGAGAGATAATAACACTATGGGGTTAATATTAAACAAGCCTTCATCTGCTAGAAGTTCATACAGAAGCATTTATGAATGAAACATGCCATTCAAAAATACAGCAAGAAGGTTTGACGCTCATAGCACAGTGGTTACAGTGCCAGCCACATGCACCAAGGCTAAACAACAATGACAATTGCAATAAAAAAAAACAGGGAGCCTGAAGCAAGAGAATCACTTAAGCCCTAGAGTTTGAGGTTGCTGTGAGCTGTGACGCCATGGCACTCTACCAAGGCGACATAATGAGACTGTGTCTCAAAAAAAAACCCCCCAAAACTAACTAAACAAAAACAAATTAAAGATACAAACTATAAAGGGAGGAGAGGTAAATGGACTATATGAAATACAAATAATCAGAAATTAAAGGAGGTTGGAGATTGAGTAATGGGAACCTTGAGGTTCTTGGTACTATTTTTCCTTCTTTAGAGTATTTAGAAATGCCCATAATAAAAAGTTTAATACCACCTGCTTATGAGCTTACTGTGTCCACAATATTCTCAGTAACACAAAGAAACAAGAGTTATACGTAGAAGAAATTTACCTAATTTGAGTGAATTTTTGTATGAAACAAAAAAACCCTAAAAAACAACCTTATCATGGAAGAGATTTTAAAAAGTTATAAAAACAACTCTATATCAAAACTGAAAAGCAGAAGAAGTATAAATAGTAATATACATTTATTCTTCAGTTTAAGAATCAAAATATCTGTGAGGCATATTAAAATAATTTAGTAACACATACCTTCCATAATATGATAATGTTCAAATCCACCTCATTGCACTTTTGAATCAATCTCACGGCGTCCTCTGTTGACTGTTTCTCTGTATACACAGACAACTGAGCTTGTGGTTTTTTTAACTCAGAAGACAAACTTCGGTAAAAGAAGTCTGCACATGGGCTTGCTGAACTTATTATCTATTAAAAGAAAATTACATCTGCATAAATGTTTTTAATTTATGTTCTGTTAAAACTTATTTTCTATCATTCACATTTAGTTTCAGATAAATATACTCTACCAAAAGTTATATTTCTATAACTTAAATATACCTAAAAGGCTTATTCAGTAATTTCTTGTAAACATAGTTATATACACATACAGTGAGGCCACCCGAACAATTAAAAGATTTCACACAAATTATCAAGTTCTTAAAGCTGACACCCCAAAGTAATTAATCTAGACTTCAGGACATTACTTTGACCATCCAAGTATCCAGGGAGGATGAATAGGTATCTTTTTTTTTTTTTTTTAGAGACAGAGCCTCAAGCTGCCACCCTGGATGGAGTGCTATGGCATCACAGCTCACAGCAACCTCTAATTCCTGGGCTCAAGCGAGTCTCTTGCCTCTGCCTCCCAAGTAGCTGGGATTACAGGTGCCTGCCACAACGCCCGGCCATTTTTTGGTTGCAGCCACCATTGTTGTTTGGAGGGCCCAAGCTGGATTCGAACCCACCAGCTCAGGTGTACGTGGCTGGTGCCTTAGCCCGTTGAGCCACAGACTCCAAGCCATGAATAGGTAACTTTAAGAAAACAACTAAAAACTAAAAGGTTGAAAAGATGAGGCAGGTAGACTGCTTGAGCTAATGAGTTCAAGACCAGCCTAAGCAAGAGCGAGACCTTGTCTCTAAAATATCCAGGTGTGGGGCAGGCACCTGTACTCCCAGCTACTTGGGGGCTGAGGCAATAGAATCACTTGAGCCCAAAAGTTTGAAGTTGCCATGGCACTATAGTGGGGGCAAGAAAATAAGAATCTGTCTCAAAAAAGGAAAAAAAAAAGTTGAACAGAAACATTTTACTACTAAAATAATAGAAGTATTTTTCATTCAAATATTTAGAACACTACATAATATCTAATGAAACAAAATGTAACCAGATTTATTTGCATTATTAACTTGGCTTTTATACTTCAGAGAAAGAGTATAAGAAACCAATTTTAAAAGGACAGAGGACTGTAAGATTTCCCTTAATGGACTATTATGCTTCATAGTAAAAGTACTACATTTATGGTTTCCTACATTATTACGTAAGTGTTAGGCTTCAAGTTAATAAATATTAAATATTCATAAATATATACATTTTTTCCCCTCATGAGCAAACTTTTTCTAGTAAAACATTATCCCCATTTTTTTCATTAATCTGTAGTGTTTAAAGTTCTATGTACTCAATTAGATTCATAAAAATAGAAATACGTCTTTGTTTCTACATTCTTCAGTGCTTTTACATAATATTTGACAATATAGTAAAAAAAAAAATCATAACATCAATGTAATTAAGGGCGCTGCTGCTGTTTCCAAGGATTTTAAAATTTTCAAAAGAAATGAAAACAACAATAACTACCCTGAAATCTTGAAAACTAAATTCAACCACTCAGGAAGCACAGTATCTCCAAAAGTAATGCATGCTTTGGAATTACTGGGTTTTTGGAGCCCTGAGATATCCCTAAACAGTTGCTCCTACAATGGTAAAAACATCGTCACAAAGAATGAGTCAGATGACAGTAAATGGTAAGAGAAGTATAAAAATAAAAGGATGCTTAGAATTACCAAGAAGTGCCCACAGAAGAAATCATCCAACCAGCCAAGTAATGCATGCCTATAATCCCAACTACTTAAAAGGGGCTGAGGCAGGAGAATTGCCTGAACCCAGGAGTTTTAATCCAGCCCGGGCAACAAAGCAAGACTCCATCTTAAAAATGCCGGAGGTGGCGGGTTCAAACCCAGCCCCGGCCAAAAACTGCAAAAAATAAATAAATAAATAAATAAAATGAAATAAAAAGAGAGAAGAAAAAAAAAGAAATCATCTCCAAATAGACAATCTTCAGAATGGGAAAAGATATTTGCATATTATGAATCAGACAAAGGCTTGATAACTAAGATCCACAGAGAACTCAAATTATCAACAAAAAGAGAGTCAACAATCCCATATATCACTGGGCAAGAGACAGGAATAGAACCTCCTCTAAGGAAGACAGATGAATGGCCAAGAAACATTTGAAAAATTTCTCATTATCCTTAATCATAAGAGAAATGCAAATCAAAACCACCCTGAGGTATCACCTACCCCCAGTAAGATTAGCCCACATCACAAAGTCCCAAAGCTGCAGAAGTGGAGAGAGGGGAACACTTTTACACTGTTGGTGAGACTGCAAACTCATGCAGCCTCTCTGGAAAGAAAGATGGAGAATCCTCAAAGATCTTAAATTAGATTTCCTATTCAACCCTGCAATCCCACTACTAGGCATCTATCCAGAAGAAAAAAAAATCAATTTACCACAAGGACATTAGCACTAGGTTGTTTATTGCAGCTCAATTTATAATCCCCATGATGCGGAAACAACCTACATGCCCATCAACTCAGGAATGGTTTAACAAATTGTGGTACATGCATTCCATGGAATACTACTCCACCATAAAAAAAGATGGTGACGTCACATCTTTTTTTTTTTAAAGAGACAGAGTCTCACTTTGTTGCCCTGGGTAGAGTGCCCTGGCATCACACAACTCAAAGCAACCTTCAACTTCTGGGCTTAGGCGATTCCCTTGCCTTAGCCTCTCAAGCAGCTGGGACTACAGGTGCCTGCCCCAACTCCCGGCTTTTTTGTTGCAGTTTGGGCGGGGCCGGGTTTGAACCCACCACCCTTGGTATACCGGGCCAGGGCGCTGCCCAGTATGGGACGGAGTTGAAACACATTCTTCTTAGTAAAGTACCACAAGAACGGAAAAGCAAATACTCAATGTGCCCAATACTAACATGAAGCCCGTAGATGATCCAATGCATGCCCAAATAAGGAGAAAAACTCATTTCAATTCAAGTTGGGGAGGGGAAATGAAGAGAGAGGGTTAGGGTGTTCTCACTGAATGGGTAGATCAGCACACCTTTTGTATGTGCGACATAACCACAAGACAAACTGTACCTAATTAAATCAAATATTTTGACCTGGTTGCTTATACCCTCACATTAACCCGGAATAAACTTACTTAATAAAAAAGAAAAAGAAAAAATTACATGAAATTCTACACACTATGTCCTGTATTATTCAAAGCAGGTCACCAGATCACCTCTTCAGATTATCTGCAGAGCTAGTTTAAAATGCTTATTCCCAAACACCCACCAGAGCTTTAAAAGTTTGTATTTTTATAAAATTTTCTAAGTCCTGGATACTTAAAATTATGCCTGCAGACTTACAACCTTAGCCTCACCCAGGAGCTTTTAACAATTTAAAACCTCCAATTTTAACAGTTCCACCCTAGTTCTACTGAATCAAAATTTACATCTTAATAAGATCCCCAGTGACTTGCACGTACATTTTTGTAGTTTAGAAACCACTGTTCTAGGTGATTCTTATTAGTTAATTAAAATTATTTGGGTTTCAGAACCATAATATAATATGCCAAAATCCCAGAGTTGGATCAGCAGTATGGTCCACTGTGACCACTTTCCCTAACGAAAAGTTTCCTTCATGGAATCCTGCTTTTCTTTTTTTAATGCTAAGCACTTTGTTTATTTCATGTGATATTCTCAAAAGAAAGTTAATTTTAAATAACTAATTAAAATGGCATAGTCTATAAGCACTATTGGTTTGTTTTGGGGATTTAAGGCAGGTAGGAAAACTTAACATTAAGTTGAGATGTTCATCCTCCAATGAGTTTGGGAATTACTGACGCAAGAGTTTTGCGAAAACAGCCACATATTCAAGAACTATGACTTTTAGAATCAAACACAACTGTGCTAATTTGCATACCTGTTCATTTCCAAAGATAATATCTGCAAAGGTATATTTTTCTGAGGTCTGTGTAGCAGCTAAAAAACAGAGGAGAACACATTAATGATGTGGGCATAAAACATAAAATGACCATTTAATCAAGTGTGAAGGTACAACGAAATTACCTTCTTTTTCTTTACATCTTAGTGCTTTGAAGCAAAACTTTCCCTTCTCCCTACTAGCAAGTTTGGCATCTAGGAAGAAAAAGGAAAACTTAAAAAATGTTTATCAGTTTATGACATGATAAAACCTAATTTATTATTTAGATTTCCTTAGTTGAAATGGAAAAGAATTCATAATAATACGTAATGCTTAATTTAAAACATCTTTGCATTCATCTCACTAAACCCTTAAAAAGGAAAAAAATTCAACTTTCTCAAAATACGTGTTCACATATGCACATTTGTACACAGTCATACATGACGATATTTCAGATAAAGAGAAAGTTTGCAAGAGCAGAATTTGAAGGCTGGGGAGCCCACAGTCACACCACCCTATCATTTGTTCATTTCATTTCCTTCCAGTTATTTTGTCATAAATATGCCTTATGGGAATATTATGATACAGACATACTCTGCTCTGGTGCATTTTCCCAATATTGCAGGCATTTTAAAATGCTACTTTAAGTATATTTTATGGCTCACAAAAAAGTCTTTGAGTTATAGCATAATTTACATTAAAGATATATAGCATTTTTCCTTAATTCCCCAAATAAAGATATGAGACTAAGATTTTAAACATTTTTATGTCTTTCGAAATGTATAGTACAATTATTTTCCAGAAAGACTAAATGTTTTGCCAGCTTCATCTCAGTATGAGGAACACGAGGCACTTTCATACTATTCGCAGCATAACAAATTCATAGAAATATTTGAGAATATTATTTGTCAAAATGTAGCACAAGTCCACATATTCTTTTGTTTGAAGGTCATATAAATATGAAAATTCACAGAAAAGTCAGTCAGTATATAGGTATGGATATATACAGAAAAATCACATACCAGTGGTGAAGGAAACAAAAAGAAATTTCCATAGTCTATATATTTCTGTACAGTTTGAATTTGACAATAATCATGTACTCAGGCATTGATTTTACAAATGAAAAAGAAAAAAGAAGAAAATACAAATAGAAAGGATGTGGAAGGGAATAAAAAGATGAGAAATTCTACTGGAAGGTTAATGCTAAGAAAGGAACTAATAATCGTATTATACTGTCATGCTATTCTTTAAAAAAATCAAATAATGAAGACAACACAGTCAATAATGAAGGGAAAAAGGCACAAACCTTTGTTTTCAGAGAGATTTACAGATTTCTGTAACTTCCAGTGTTTGCTACTACTTGATATTTGTACTATATGGAATTCCTTAACACCTGCTTCACTCTGTCAAAAAGAGATGTAAGAGTCTCTCAGGAATTAGAAACAGTAAATTAGAATATGCCAATGAGAAAAAAACTGAGATACTGCTACTAAAGTCAATATAAATTAACGTAAGTCAAAATTTTTATTTTGCAATAAAGTAACAGTCTACATTTCAAAAGTTTAAGTTGCTTAAAGCCCTTTCTAAACAGTCTTAAAACAGAGAAATCAACATCTTTCCCAATAAGTATTTTTTTTTTTTTTAAGAGACAGAGTCTTACTTTATCACCTTCGGTAGAGTGCTGTAGGTGATTCTCTTGCCCCAGCCTCCCAAGTAGCTGGGACTACAGGCGCCCGCCACAATTCCCAGCTATTTTTTTGTTGCAGTTTGGCCAGGGGCAGGTTCGAACTCGCCACCCTCGGCATATGGGGCTGGCGCCCTACCCACAAGCCACAGGTGCCACCCCTCCAAGAAATATTTTTTACTATATTGCACAGCTAGCAGTAAATTTTAAAATACTGAAAGGCATTAAGGTATTAAATTCTATTATAATGAGTTACTGGTAGTGTTTAATAGAGCAAAAGCTATTATTAACTTTTAATCAAAACTATGGCATTTTCCTTTTTTTTTTTTTTTTTTGATCTTTTTGAGATATCTTATTCCCATTAAGGCAAACAAGCAAAACAAACAAACAAACAAAAACCCCTCATAAACCAGAAACCAGTCAATGCCCATGGAATTATTTAAATACCATATAATCTTTTTTATTCTCCTGAATAAGTGCTAATTTAAACTTTAAAATTATGGGGGCTAATCAATGAGCACATGTGAGCACAGAGAGATGTAAAGACTACTGGAAAGCAAACAGGTAGGGGGTGGAGGGAGGAGAAGGGTAAAACCTACCTATTGGGCACAATGAACATTATTCAGGTGCAATTTAAGTGTTATAAGAGGGATCCATATAACAAAAACATTTGTACTCCCTTAATATTTTGAAAAAAAATTTGAAATTAAAATTTTCTTACTCTTACTAAATAATGACTTTTTTTAAAGATCACCAAAGTATCACCACATTAACCCTAAATATGCTACAAGTTAAAAGTGAATTAATAAGTAACATTTCAAGTAACTATCTGAACTGAATCAATCTGAGACTAAAGTCCTATTTTAATCCTCACAGTCCTTTCTTCAAGAATATTTACTTTTATATTAGACTGAAAAACAGAAATGGTAATATTTTGGAAATTTCTCATATAAAGAAAATAGTACTATCAGAAATATCTAAGTGAGGGATTAACAATCTAATACTGAATGTGAAATCCTAATAGAACCCCACAGATTTAATAACATTAATAGATTATTCTCAATGATGAGACTTCTAGAAAGCACTTTGAGATCTCTTTTAGACTGAATTACTAGTACATGGACTATATTATCACAAGAATGTCTAACATATTAATATCACCAGATTCTTTTATTTAAAGAGACAGAAATAAAATCACAAAGCTAAAGGAAGATTAAGATTAAGATTTTTCTTTTTTTTAAGAAAAATCCTAAAATTCCTAGCTTATGCTATTTTGTGGAGGGAAAAACAACCCATTACTAAAAACACAGAAAATACTTCAAATTAATTATAATTAAAATTCAATTTTAAGCCAACTTACAGTATTGGTATTTTCCACATCCACAAAGACTAGCATATTGCCTCCTCTGCCTTCTTCATCTTCAAGAGAATTACTTCTGCAAACAGTGGCTCGTACATTCAAAGACCGGCTGGTACAAATAACTGCAGTGTGTCTTAGTATTCTGTGACTGAAGAAGCAAACAACAAAAAAAGCAAATTTAATCTAAGAGCTTCTCCCTATGTTATGATTCTCTAATTCCAAATAAAGATTTTAAAATGTTCCAGGACCAAAGACCAACATTAAGTAAAACTAATGTAGCTGGTCTAACTTTAATTCAATTCTTTCTCCTCAATTTAGAAGGAAACGTAGTCTTCCTAAGCTTTTCCTTTACTCATCAAATTCATCTGTATAATACAATATTACTATATGAAGATTATTTTTGTGTAACTATACCTCTTTTCTGATAGCTTTGAAGTTCCTGACTACCAAATAAAATTCAAACTTTATACCGAAACTGAGGCCTAGAGAGAAAAAAATTTTTTTAACTTTTAAGCTAAAATTCAAAGCTCTTCACCATATAGCTATAGCTTTGTACTTCAAATACTTCATTGCCTTTACCTCTTTCATTGATTTGTGTTCTTTTTTATTTTTTCTGAGACCATGTCTAACTCTGTTGCCCCAGCCTAGAGTGCACCACAGCTCACTACAACTTCCAACACCTGGGATCTAGTGATCCTCCTGCCTCAGGCCACCTGAATAGCTGGAATACAGCCATGTGCCACCATGCCTGGGTAATTTTTTATACTTTTTGCAGAGATGGGGGCTTGCTCTTGTTCAGGCTGGTCTCCAATTCCTGAGCTCAAATGATCCTCCTGCCTTGGCCTGCCAGGGTGCTTGGATTATAGCCATTGCTCCTGGCCCACTTTTACCTCTTTTACACAAATTTTATGCAGTGGCTAGACTAACTACACTCAGTATACATTTCCTAACTTGTAATCTCTTTTTCATGTATACAGCCTGGGATTTCCACTACTCCCCTGCCTACTCCTGCGATATTCAGATCCCGAAATCTTTACTTTCTTGGAAACTCATTTCTCCTGTACCACACTCCACAAAGCTTTCCCTTATCATCACCTTGGACTCTCCCATCATCTTTTTAAGGAGAATTAACATTTACTGAGGACTTAGAAGGTACTCATATTAACAAATATCTTATTTTGTTCTCACAGTTTTATAAGATATTTTGAATACTCCATTAAATAAATATACCACAATTATACTCCTAGTTAATTTTGGAAAAATGACAATGGGGCTACTACCAATAAAATATTCTACTGTACAGTATGTATGTAGGTCACAGATCCTGGTATGAGCCAGTTAAATTTGATTTCTTCAGTGATCACTTATTATAGCACCAACTTAATCATCTACTCTGCAAACACATACATTTTCTGGGATACATTCTTGGGGATATGGAGAGATTCTAGGGATAAGAGGGGATAAAAAAATAATTTTCTGAAAAAAGGATAACTAGGATGATTGCAGGCAGGTTGTCTTCATATACAAATGGCATGCTATTTTAATAAGTGGTTCATGTATCTGTTAATTTTAATACAAATTGTGATAACTGTGGCCATAGTATTTGGTTGTATAAAAGAATCAAGAAGTTTATAGATAGAATTAACTAAAAAAAAAGTGTTGTTAAAATTCTACTTTTGGCTACTTAGAACTTAAAATTCTATTTGCGACAACCTCAGATATAAATATCATACATAATCTGGAAAGGGGTAATTTTCTAGTAATGAAACATGCCTGCAAATATCAAAATGTTTATCTGAATATGTGTACATACATTAAACAGAGGTTAAATCAAAAAAGTTTTGTAATACTCACCGTATTTTGGGCTGCTTTTTGACACTTTCATAGTAAAACAAAAAGTTAATTTCATGAACACCTTCTTCATCTGGCCCACGTAACCACATTGGTAGCTGCACTGAAGCTCCAGGCAGAAGAACAGAGTCAGGAAGGGGAACAGGAATCACCTCTGGTTGACTTCCTATGCCAATGCCAAAGTCTACAGAAGAAGCTGATGATATGAGTGCTGTACACATAGAGGTAGAATCTGTCACAACAGTCTTGTAAGCACTACAGTTCTCAGAAGCTGAGGGACTTAGCGGTGTTAGAACAGCAGTATTACCACCAAAAGTAAAGAACTCTGGACGTTTAGAAACAACCTTCAATCCAGCAAGAGGACATTTGCTGACATTGACAAATTCTACATATGCTTTTCGGATTTCTCCACACAGAAGCCCTGTAGGAAAATGTATAAAGAACACCTGCATTGGAGGGAAAAAATATTATTATATTGTCTGTTAAAAATTCTGAACCGCTAACAAATAACACTTTAAGGTGTTGTATTTCTTTACTAGAGATTTACAAGGATTTCACTAATTCTTTTAGCTATCTCCTTGAGTATGTGGCAATTTAAAAAATATGATGAGACTAAAAGAGATTAATGTTACTCTGTTAGATTTTGGGAGTTAAAAATTAAGGGTCAGCTATCAATAACAAGAGGAATAACATGTCAAAACTTTTACAAACTTTACAGATTATGAATAAGAAAAGCTGTAAGTAATTTACTATGGCTATGTGATCCCCCTGCCTGGGCCTCCCAAGTGCTAGGATTACAGGCATTAAGCCACCACACTCAGCCCCAGAAGAGTCTATTCTTGACTTTAAAAAACAAACATTAAAAAAAAAAAATACTATACAAGTTTTAACTAAGAATGCCTCTGTAAGTAAATATAAATCCTAGAAGCAACAAAGTAAAAGACTACCACAAATGACTTCAGTTAAGCTAAAAATCTCAACATAGTAAAAGATACCAAATCAAAGTTAAAATATATATAAAATATTTATCAACCAGAAATTGGCAGTCAGGTCAATTCAGAACTTTTTAATTTATCCTACAGAACTTATTATAAACACAATGTAATTACGCAAGTGACAAATCCTGGGCAGAATACATGCAACTCATCAATATCTGCCCCTCAATGGACCACTCATCACCATTTTCACTATCTACACTGCCACTACATTGATAAAAATCATTCAACAAGGAAAAGAGAAATAATACCTAATTAAAAGAGCATGAACAGGCTATAATTTGGATGTAGAGAAAGAAAACATGGACCAAACACATGTGAAAACTGATCAACTAATAGAGAAATATAAATAAAAACAAGGTCCCCGATCTGAAAAAAGTTAAACAGCAGTATGGCCATGATGTGAAGCACTCTCACTCTGAAGAAAAGTGCAAATTACTACAACCCTGCTGAAGGTAATTTTGTAGTATATTGTAAGATTTAACATTTATAGATCCTTTCATTGAGTAACACCATTTTTGAAATTTAGTCTAATTTAGAACATGGGCAAAATACATATATACTAACATTTACTACAGAGTTGTCTATAATGATAAAATCTAGAACCACCCCCACTAATAGATATATGACTTATGTTATTACAGACAAAAAAAGTCATAGGATTAAATACATGTAATACAACTTCACTTGTAATTATTAAAACTATATATAAGTACGCAATGAAGGGTCTAAAAAGATAAACACTAATTTGATATCACTGACACCTTTCAGGGGTAAGTTGCTATGCTTTTAACACCCCTCCTAGGAAAACTTGATGCAGGAAGAAGGGTTCCAATGTTCACTCTTATATATCACTCTGCCTTTGGCTTGCCTCTCAGGTAGAAATTTGACTAAAGGTGGGCAAGATTTCTCTTCTATAAACTTGGAATTTAAAGAGGAACAAAGAGTAGGAGTTATTGGTATAGGGTCATTTCAAAAGCAATACTTTCTGAAGGTTTAAAAAAATTTGCTCCTAAATTCCCTGGAGCTTCCTCTTCGTTGAAACTTCTTATTCTACAATACTTGACTTTCCATGATATATTACATTGTCCTTCAACTAAATAACATTTTTTCTGGTTAGACTATCTAGAACCAGTTCTATCTTTTGCTACTAAAAGACCTTTAGTTCATTTGGTATGAAATTAGGATAATGTAGGATAAGAAGAAGGGGAAGGGACTACTGGTTTGTATTCATTTACTCTAATATTGCTTTAATTTTTACAAGCACTCATCTGCATATTATTTTCGTAAATTACAAAAAAGAGCCATTGATTTTAATAATAATCAAAGAGTTCTTCAGAAGTATTTTCCCAATTTCCATTAATATTTTGAGGGTTGTTTCATAACCTGGCTATGACTTAATGCCAATTTGCACAAATGTCTTACTTTTGTGATTTAGACCTATTTAACAATAATTTAAAAGCATAATTCAATGTAGTATCAACAATTCAAACTCTAAAATTAATTCATTTAAAATACCATCTGGCCGTGTAGATAAATTTAAGTCCAGGAAATTTTAAAAAGTGACATACCTCTAACAGTGGCATTTCTTCAGTGATTATAGGATCTAAACGTCGATCAGGACCATATTTAACGGATGTTTTTTCTTCTTTTGTGTTGTTAAGTCGAGGACCTTGAATTTCTAAATCCTGTCTCCCTCGGACTGACATACTCAGGGAATATTTTCCTGAAATAAAAAACAATCAATGTCTTAAAATAACTTGGTATGTTAACTACATCAATTCAACTTAAAAATGTGACTATTGTTAAATTTTAGATTATTTCTAGAAAAATCCTAGACAATTTTTGATTAACATGGTTAATCAAAGAATTAAGTATACTTGAACTGCATGTTCATCAATACCTGTGGTATGCTCCTTAATTTCTCACTTTGTTTTGGATTTACTTTCTTTGCAAAAAGATTTCTTATCACTGAATAGGAAGTCCTTTGAAGTCTGTATTTAACCATCTGCTCCTATTTAACTAAAAAGTCCAGAAAGAACAGCTACCTTGGGTCCAACAATTTGATTTAAACCAGGAAAAAGGGTAACTATTTTCAAAGGGAAAAAAATTAAAGACAATGAACATGTCAACTTTTCACCTTTACTCATACTCCTCTATTACAAGGATCTGGCCAATCTGAATTATTTCTGGAATATAAATAACTGTATCTTCTCAAGAGAGTACACACACACACAAAAAGTACTACAGGCATAAAATTAAATTTATTTAATATTCATGTGAGATTTTCCCCCAAAATTTCCATGTACTGCATGTATATGTGAAAAAGCTAGGGTATACAGTTGTATTTCCTGTAGAGCCTTTAATGTGCTGAGTTACTGTGATGGTCCCAGACCAGCTATATAATGTAGAATTTCTCCCACCCTATTTAATCCAAATGCCTATTAGCATTTTACACAATAATGAAATACACTGGAACATCATGAAAACTGTGCTTACAAAAAAGGATTTTAATAGTTAGAATCTCCTACCACTAATGTTATATAACATATAAATTATGATATTAATGCATATTTTTGGTACCTTCAATGAAACAACTAGCTATATTCTACTGACAATAATAACTTTGTGGTACTAGAAAGATCCTACTTAAGCACAAGTGGGAGGGGTTCACAAGGCTTTTAACATCCAGTTATCTTCCTTTAAAAATGTAATAAATTAACAGGATTATTTACAAATAAACCTTATCTGGTACTTGTCAACCAAGAAATGCAGAATGCCATATTCAACTTGAGTGTAATTTTTCTGTTTATAATAATTTTTTAAATTCTTATGAATTCATTCCACTTGTTTATTTTTTAAATTTTGTACTGACTTATTCTAAATATCCAGGCAAGCAGAAATATTAAATTGAAGGTTAAAAGAACCAATAAATTTTCCAAGTGGTCCCAGATTTTCCAATATTATTAATCAGTTCTTGTAGATGCTAAATTCATGTTTGTCAATGACTACTTAGCTTAGTTTGTCAGAAAATAAGACATTATCTACTAAAATGAAAGGTTAGAAGTAGGGCTTTTACAGCAAACTCTTTCCTAGCTTCTTGTCAACTTAATCTCAAATAATTAAACATAATGATTACATGCAACTATTAAACCTTAAAGGGGTCCTTAAATTTTTTTTTAAGTAAATTATGTTAAATATATATGTCTTGTAGTTTTATTCTTCAAACAACTATAGGACATACTGTAGGGAATTAAAAGTATCAGCTTAACACTAAAACCCTACTCTTTTTTACACAACAAAAGACAGAATTTAAGGTGTTTAATATTCAATGACCTAAACATACTGGTCTCTTAATTTGTTCTGTTTTATAAAAAGGAAATATTAAAAAAGAAAACAGAATATAAGATGGTTTTGTATTGGTAGTAGACATCTCAATCAATGGTCAGAATTTATTTTATTAGAATTTACTAAATTTGCAAAAATACATAAGGTAGATCCTAAGAATTATCAGAAAACATACATAAGAACAGAATAAAGTTGTTAGTTTTGACATTATGGCAGAGGTAAAACAAATAAAATGTGTCATTCTTACATGATTAAATGCCTTTACCTAAAGTACATTAAACCTGGTTAGAAAAGCCTTCATTTTCGTTTATTCTATTCTACGGAATGATTTAAGAATTTATAGCTTTCATATGAAGGCTAAAACCCAATTATAGCACAAGAATACAGGGAAAACTGAAAGCAACTTTTGACATTTGGTTCTTTATACTCCAAGATGCAAAAGATGAATAATAGTGGGTGAAATTCCTTTTTTCAT
>CAUYON010148481.1:0-29165 GCA_963573935.1 Arctocebus calabarensis
CCTATGCCTCTTTAGAGGACAATTTAAACCATTCACATTTATAGAAAATAATGATAAATCTTTAGAAAGTCCAGTGGACATTTTTAATCCTTTCATCACTGTAGAAGTTGGAATTTGATAAAAAGTTTCTGGGTGAGTTTACTTTTGTGGAGGATTATGCTGGTCATTATGGAGAATAGATCTGAGAATATCCTGGAGAGCTGGTTTAGTTATAGCAAATTTCTTCAACATGTGGATGTCATTAAAGTATTTAATTTCTCCATCATAAATGAAACCCAGTTTAGCAGGGCACAGTATCCTAGGTTGAAAGTTATTTTGTTTTAGGAGATTGAAAGTCGATGACCATTCTCTTCTAGCTTGAAAGGTTTGATCAGAGAGATCTGCAGTTATTCTAATATTCTTCCCCTTGTAGGTTATGGATTTCTTACATCTGGCTGCTTTCAGAATTTTCTCCTTCATATTAACTTTAGCAAAGTTAATTTTAATGTGCCTGGGATATGACTTATTTGGGTTGAGTCGTGCTGAGGTTTTAAAACTGTCTGCTATCTGAATTTCAGAATCTCTTGGCATGTCTGGAAAGTTCTCTTTCATAATCTCATAAAGAAGAGACTCTGTGCCTTGTGACGCCACTTTGTCATTTTCAGGTATTCCTATAAGGCGAATATTTGTTTTCTTCAAGTTATCCCAGCGCTGTCTGAGGGAATGATCTGTTTTTGCCTTTCATTTCTCTTCCTCTTTGTAGGTTTGGGAGCATTCGAAAGCTTTGTCTTCCATGTCTGAAATCCTTTCTTCTGCTTGCTCCATTATACTGTGTTTCTCAGATCTTTGAGGGCTGCGACTTCTTGTCTTAATGTGTCAAAATCTTTGGTGATTTTGTCTTTGAATTTGCTGAATTTTGAGACATCTTTTGGATTACTACTTGAAATTCTAGTTGCATCTTTTCCTCCATTCTGTTGATCTTACTTGCTATCCACATTCTGAATTTGATTTCCAACATCTCAGTCATTTCTTTATGCATGGGATCTTGTGTGGTGTCTCCACCTTATCATTCCTTGGGGGAGCTGATGTGCTCTGATTATTCACATTGCCAGAGTTTTTCTGTTGATTCCGCCCCATGATTATTTTTCGCCATTTCCTCTGGCCATCCTCAGAGTTGCAGAGGATTCTCACCAAGATTGGACTCTGGTGGGATCACTCTATTGTTGAAAGATATTTGTAGGAAGTGACCTAGTGTAGCTCCTCTGGGGCTGCCCCAGCCAGGGAGTTGTGGCTGTGGGAGCAGCTCCAGAGTGGAGCGTGTGACACACAGGTCCAGCAGCAGGGCTGGGGATGGTGCCCATGGTTCTGGCAATGCCTGGCTCCCAGTGGCTTTGGCGACGAGAGTGGGTGGCTCCAACAGTCTCTGGTCTGGCGGAGGGCTCCACAGAGAGGTAGGGAGGGCCTTGGAGGGAGGGCATGGGATCATGTGACCAGTTCCTGAGTTCCTGGCCAGATGGACGGCTGGTGAAGGAGGGAGGGCACTGGAGGGAGGATGCGTGTTGTGCAACTACCAGAGACCATGGCTCGGGCAGCACTGGCCAAGGCAGGCTTGGAGGTCTTGGCAGTGCGGCCTGTGACAGAGTCCTATGTGTTTGCAGGAGTCCTTGGAGTGGGATGGGCCTGGATGCTGAGGTGGCACGACACACAGCAGGGTTGCTTACTCCCACGGCAAAGTCCTTGGAGTGGGGGGCTGGCCTGGGTGCCAAGGCGGTGCAGCCCCTGGTGGGGTCGCTCACCCCCACCACAATCCCTGGAGGGGGACAGGCCTGGGTGCCAAGGTGACACAGCCTGAGGAGAGGTTGCTCACGCCCGCCATAGTCCCTAGAGTGGGGCGGACCTGGGTACCAAGGCAGCACAGCCATGGCGCAGTCTCTCAGAGCCACTGATGTTGCTGACAGGGGGCAGGCCTGGGTGTCAAGAAGGTGCAGCCTGCAGTGGGTCGCTCACACCCGCCAACGTCTCTGGAGTGGGGCGGACCTGGGTGTTGAGGCGACTTGACTGACGGTGGGGTCTCTCACGTCCTCCAGTGTCGTGGGCAGGAGGAAGGCCTGGGTCCCGAGGCTGCACAGCCCATGGCCTGGTTGTTCTCACCTGCCACAGTCCCTGGAGTGGTGTGGGCCTGGGTGCTGAGCCAGAGCAACCTGCTGCAGGGTCGTACGCTGGTGTTCCTGGCTGCAGCTGGCTGTTGGGGAGGGGGAGGCTCAGTGCAGCCCCTGGAATCCTTTGTGGGGTGAGGCACTTGGTCTAGCAAACAGAGAGTGGAGGTGTTGTTCGAGAACTTCCTCCCACAGTCTCAGCAGGGGTTAGGCTTCTGGTTCATCAGGTAAGAGGGGAAGGGTGTACTGGAAGTTCAGAATGGTTGGGAAAACTTTAGTTCAAATTTTTGCCTAGCAAGAGAGTGTTCAGATTCACAGCGGGGGACTAATCCCCACTTCCCACAGCACTCTCCCTTGGAGTGGGACAAGAGGTCCACAGTTCACTGTTCGTCTGTAGAAAGCCTGCAGGAGTGGACGAAGAGAAAGAAAGAAAGGAAACAGACAGCAAAAAAGACCACAGCTTTCTTGGGGGAGGGGATGGATACTTTCCTTTCAGATGAATTTTGTGCCTGAAGCTTGCTTTCTTGGAGTTGCAGCTTGCCTCAGCATAGGGATCTGCAACTATTACTTCTCTCTCAGCTGGGCTCCCAGTCATCAGCTCAATTGGGCATTTTCTGGACGCTACCCTTCCCCTTGGTCAGGAGCCTCTCTCAGGAGCTGCTTCTTAGTCGGCCATCTTGCCCCTCCTCCTTATACTGACCGTGACTTTCTTATTTTCACACCTAATATAGCAAGTCTCTGAGAAAAGACTTGGAAAAAGTGAACCAAATAGGGTGGTGCCTGTGACTCAAGGAGTAAAGCGCCGGCCCCATGTACCAGGGGTGGTAGGTTCAAACCCAGCCTCTGTCAAAACTCATCTCCCTGTCCCAATTACCTGCTCGATTTCTGAGTTCTTGACCATCATCCCTTTGTTAAATGTTTGTATCTTTGGCATAATTATGCAGAGATTTGGGGTTTAATTGAGTAAGGCAAGGTTATAATTTAGATAGGGTCTGCTTGCCCTTTTATAACAATTCTGTTGGGGTTTCCGGTTTGTGTAAGTGTGTGCTGGTTGTGTTTGTATTGGCTGTACTCCTTCTAGAATATTCCAAAGACAGGTAATATTACAGAGACTGTGCCCTGGGGAGTCAGAAGATGCAGCAGTTGAGCTGGGGCTTGAGACTCAGCCATCAGCATCAGCTCTTTCACTCCTTGCACTGTTTCTCTACCCCTATTGAATCTCTGGATTAGCAAAGCAGATGTACCGCCTGACAGGACTGTCTTAAAGTATAAATGAGGTCATGTGGATGAAAGTACCCAGCAGATACTAGTTGTTCAATACTTAGTATTTGTGACGTATAATAACGTCCATGTGAGCATCAGTAGTATTGTTGGTCTTATGTGCTGGCCCCCATAATCCTTAAAATTTCCAAGCCAGTGACATCTGCTACAAGGAAGGTCACAAAGCAAACTCAGGGAGGAAAAGCAGGGAAAATGAGAACACAGTGTCACAGGGTCCAACTGGGACAAGCCCCAGAATAGTGTCTGAATGCCTCAGCCTGTTGTTATGGCAGCTGCTCACCTTTCCTGAGTTGCGGGAGCCACTTGGGACCAAGACCCACCCAACAAGCATGGTACTGCTGGGATTCCTCAGAAACCTTGCTCCCCATAGTACCATTAAGTTTTTGCAAGGAATTGCCACTTGAGAACACAACTGATAATTCGAATCCATCATAAATATTTATATGTAAATAGTCAAAGGATATTTACATTATCAAAAAGGTATCCCAACACTTAAAATTTATATGTATTTATATGTAAATATTTAAAGGATATTTACATTATCAAAAAGGAAAGGTTCATGACACTTGAAATTTCTAGCTGATCCTGTAAGGAAACCTTTAGAGATAATCCCAAACTAGCTTTAAAGGAGCTCCTGGGTCCTGAGTGATCAAGGCCCAGACAACTCCTCCTGGGAGCCCATCAGTGCTCAAGGTGGATGGCATCACAGGGAACCTGACCACCAGCAGCTAATGTGCAGCTTCCCAAGTGTTGATGTGCTGACACAGCGTTTCCCAAAATGTGTTCTGTGCAGTGCAGTGCCACCCAGAAAATACTTCAACAAATACATATTTTGTGGGCAGACCTGGTGTGATGCTTCTCTCTCCTTCTGCAGTTTGCATAATACACAGGAGCATGTTGAAAATTTTTCAGTAAAGGAATTGTTAGAAGTACAAACCTGGAGTTTCAAATATCTTTCAAATAATGGGCAACAGAATTAATGTTCTGTGAAACATGCTTTGGAAAATATACACATATATGTGTGGAATGGTTTTTAAAATAATGAGTCTAATTGGGGAACTAGTTTTCTCAATACACTAAAATTATCTTCAGCATTTTCCTGTGGTTCCATTTTATGGAATGCTCCCATGTCAACAAGATTGTTTTATAATGAGACCGTGGGTTACTCTAGTGTAGTTATTCCCAGATGTTATGATTGAAAGCTACTTGTTGAAGCTGTTCCTATGATTGACAGAAGGCTACAGTAGTAACTTTCATCAGTTCAGAAGTGCTCTTCTTGGATATGGGGTGCCTGCATCTTTATTTGCTTTATAGCCATTTCATGAGAGATATGGCAGAAAAGGAGGCTGAGGTAGAACCCAGGCCAGGCACAGTAGGCTGGGATAGGATACTCTAAAGTTAGACCATTTTCAGAATGATGAGCCTCCTATAGCCATTTTAACCTGAGAAGGGCACAATGTCTCTTTAAATTCTTGAGGGCCTGCTTCATACAAAGTCTCCCTTTGAACACATATCTCCAAGATGAAATTCCTTGCATTGGCAATTTTATTTGTATTCACACTAACTTCATTTTCAGCATTAAACAAGCTTTAGTTTTAACAAATGATGCAGCTTGTGCTAAATATCATAAAAATCTAGTACCTAACAAAGTATCTGCCACACAGTGGGCACTTATTTGTCAAGTGAATGAATAAAAATGGGAATATTAAGGAATTTCCTTAACTGTTTATTGATTCAGGCCAGAATACTATCTCTTTCAGTCATTCAATCCACCAATACTTTCCCACCCCACGTGCCCATCCTGGCAAAACCAGTCTCCTTAAGCTCCATGTGAAAAGGGCTCTTGGCTTTTATCTCAAGAGGATTAAGCCTCTAAGAATGTCCATTCAGCCTCTCATTCTTTTACACCGATTCTCTTGGTCAAGCTGCGTTGAAAGTGGTTGACTGACTGTGCCGCTCCTCACTGATACTCTTTGGCAAGCTGAAAGACCAAAGATCATACCAAGGCATCCATTTAGAATCTTTCCAGGAAGTCACCAAAGATGTAGAAGGTGCCACCTGGAGTTCTGGGGAGTGCTTCCCAAAATATTGCTTGAGTTTTGCATCAGTTTACAAAAGGGCTAGAAATATACCGTGGCTAGGTTGTCATTGGTGACTAGATTTATCCTAGGAGGAAAAAAAATTGCAATGAGAACTTTGAGCCACCAAAGTAGAGTGGCATAACACCTTCTGTACTGGGACTTTACTGAGAACATGCATGCTTCACCTGTTCTATCCTGAAGTACTTTCCTAACAAGTGTCAGTAAGGATGTGTTACCTGCTGAGCCTGGGACAAAGAACTCCCAATTTGTGCAAAACCAAAGAAACCACTACATGTTCCTGGGTGGTCCATTGCCACCCACATTACCCTGCCTCTATGATGGGACCTGTGACCTGCTGTTTGCAGTAGCAAAGCAACAGCAACTTTCTAAAAACATGATCAGCACCTTTCTAAAAAGGTGCTGTTGTCTGGATGCTTCTGCATTCAAAGAAATAAACTCCTAAGTGCTGAGAGAAATTCTTCACAGTGGTTGTACAGTAGAATCTCATATGGAGATTTGAAATAGATCCATGCCCTAGCCACACCCGTGGTCAGTTTTATCAGAATCTCAGGGGATGGGGGATACAGGCATAACTGTTTTATAACACATGCAGGTGACTACTTAGGTTTGAGAACTACAGAGCAGGGATCTCAAAGCAAAAGAGCTCTTGTAGATCATGTTGTACAACACCCTTATTTTGCACAGAATGCTCAACTTGAGAGAAAAAAGGTCAAGCTTTAGATATTAAAATTAGGGGCCTTGGTTGTATTATTTTCCTAGGGCTGTTGTAGCAAAGTATCATGAAACAACAGAGGAGCATTCTCCCACAGTTCTGGATGCTACAAATGGAATCAAGGTGTCACCAGGGTTGTGCTTTCTCTGAAGGTTCTAGAGGAAACTCCTTCCTTGCCCTTCCCAGCTTCTGCTGGCTCTTGGCTTGTGCTAGCGTCACTGTGCTCTCTGCCTCCGTCTTTGCATTGCTTGCTTTTCTGTATCTGTGTGTGCTCCTCTTCTTAAAAGGATACCAGCCATTGGATTTAGGCCCACAGTATTATACAATGCAGAATGATTTAGTCTTGAAACCCTTAACTAACACATCTGCAAAGAATTTATTTCCAAAATAAAGTCACACTCTGAGGTTCTTTTGGAAGGGGCAAGAAGCTATGGGGGGGGGGGTGAGCAGGGCTTTCTTCATATTTTACGTTTTTGTCATGCAATTTATCTTATACAATAATTATTCCTGGTACTACTATATATTCCTGCTATTACTTAATGATAAAGACATCTTGTTTTTTTGTTAGTTTTTTTTGGGGGGGGGACATAGTCTTGTTCTGTTGCCCTGGCCAGAGTGCAATGGTGTCATCATAGCTCACTGCTGCAACCTCAAAGCCCTAAGCTCAAACAATTCTCCTGCCTTAGCCTCTCAAGTAGCTGGGACTATAGGCACTATCACCATGCCCAGCTAATTTTCCTATTTGTTGTAGAGACCAGGGTCTCACTCTTGCTAAGTTGGTCTTAAAACTCCAGACCTCAGATGATCCTCCCACCTCAGCCTCCCAAAGCTCTGGGATTACAGGTGTGAGCTACTGTGCCTGGGTAAGACATTGTTTGTGATTCTTCTCATTATATAAATCATTGAGTTAAAATTGATAAAAGTGCTATTTTTTAAAAAACTAACTAGACCGGCTCGGCACCTGTGGCTCAAGTGGTTAAGGCGCCAGCCTTGTACACCTGAGCTGGTGGGTTCGAATCCAGCCCAAGCCTGCCAAACAACAATGACGGCTGCAACCAAAAAATGGCCGGGCGTTGTGGCGGGCACCTGTAGTCCCAGCTACTTGGGAGGTGGAGGCAGGAGACTCACTTGAGCCCAGGAGTTGGAGGTTGCTGTGAGCTGTGATGCCAAGGCACTCTATGCAGGGTGACAGCTTGGGGCTCCGTCTCAAAAAAAAAAAAAAAAAAAAACTAACTAGACCAATAAAATAAAGCTTTCTGGTCAAGATTGTTTAAGCAATGAAAAGTCAAAGGTTCCACAAGTTCAAAAGTTGAAAATTTAGCTCCCAAGATTGAACACTGTTAAGTGGCCAGCACTGTAGTTATAAATTTATGTGGGAAGTAATACCAGAAAGCTGTTTCAGTTCATTTTGGAACATTTGTTAAAGGTCAGTTACAAGGCTTGTGTTTATTTTCACCTTTATTTGTTGAGTTGCCTCATAGAAATTAAGACTATCTCAGTTTTCTAAGCAGCCCCAGGCAGCTCCTCCTCTTCTCAAGCCTCAGTCCTCTTCCTGAGCATGCAGAGAGCAACCTTGACATTGGATTTACAGGTACAGATCTCCTGGTAAAGTGGAATTTGTTACAAGAAATCTGAACACCAAACACTTTATTGTCCTCAGTAGAGTGCCATGGCATCCCACAGCTCACAGCAACCTCCAACCTGGGGTTAAGTGATTCCCTTGCCTCAACCTTCCAAGTAGCTGGGACTACAGGTGCCCGCCAAAACGCCCAGCTATTTTTTTGTTGCAGTGTGGCTGGGGCTGGGTTTGAACCTGCCACCCTCAATATATGGGGCCGGCACCCTGTCCACTGAGCCACAGGTGCCACCCTAGCCTTTTTTTTTTTTTTCAATTGAGACGGGAGTCTGACTTGGTAGAGTGCTGTGGTGTGGCAGCTCACAGCAACCTCAAACTCCTGGGCTCAAGCGATTCTCTTGCCTCAGCCTCCTGAGTAGCTGGGACAACAGGTGCCCATTGCAACACCCAGCTATTTTTTTGTTTTAGCAAGCCCAGGCTGGGTTTGAACCTACCAGCCCTGTGGCCAGCGCCCTACCCACTGCGCTATGGGCACCTTGCTTTTTTATAGATGACTTTTTTGTATTTTCAGAATTACAAAAGCACCTATATCCTGTTTTTATTTGAACAGATTACCGGTCAAATGATTTCTGGATTGACAGTGATAATATTTTATCAGTTAATTTAAGAAATATAATTCACAATTTTTATTCTGTTTTTCAAAAACGACTGAGTTTGCAGTATCAGCAACACATCTAATGTAATGTGAAAAAAAACTCAGGTGAGAATAGAAATACGTGAAAAGTAATGATACTGGGAAACTCAATGGGTGGGAAAATATTTTTCAAATTCCATTTTTAAATTTCTACTCACTTCATATAGGAATAGTAATTATCCTTCCTAACTTGAAGATGCCCAGTTCTTTCTCAGTTCAGGGTTGTTTTTTTCTAGCTGTAGTGATAGTATTGTTTGCATCTCCCTTTGTTATTCCTTTTCCTTACCCAACTCTTCTTTTTTTTTTTTGAAGATTTCTGCAAAAGTAATGGGCAGATTCCCTGCCTCTGAGACACCCCTTAGAGGCTGGTGAACCACCATTTATCTGCCTCTTGTAATGGGTTGTTAAAAGCACTTATTCATCAGATATTTTCTTTTTCTTTTTATTTGTAGATTTAGAAGTGTTACAGCAGGTGTACATTTGCATATAAAAGAGAATAAAAGATAAGAAGTTGAGGCTTTTTCTTTCTCCTCTCCTCAGCTTCTCTTCCCTACCTCCCTTTAACCAGCACGTTTTCACTGTCTTTCTCTAGCTGTTTCTATTTGCTAGACACAAAACGCATCTCAAAAAGAAAAAAACAGTCTCAGTGATCCTTTAGCACTTTCCGGGAAGATAGATGATTGAGTTCAGGCAGCTTGTGTAACAAAGTAGGGGAAAGCATATTCATTTCATTATGTCATCAGTCTAGAATTAATAGGATAGAGTTTAACCTCCCAGAGCTAGATACTGCCTGGAGTGGAACCCTTTGTCTTATTTTATGTTTTAAATTGTGATATTTTCTACATTTTTAATCCAAATCTTGACACAGATTTGAGTATATAAATAGATACTTGACTGAGAAATTCAGAACCAAAAGCTTCAGCATGCAAGTGTGTTTGTTTCTGTGTGTACCAGCACATTCCAGCTGAAAATAATTGTATTCTTGAGAATATTTGTTTCATCTATTCATTTTCACTACTCAGTATTTTCTGAGAGTTTAACTCTACTACTGGGAGGAAGTATCTTCCTGAAGTATTAAGTCAGGCTAGAAAGTGAGGCCTAAGTGACCACCTAATCCTCAAATTGCCAGACTTACAGTTTACTTATAGTTGAAAAAACTAAATTCTTTTCCTACATTTCATTTCACATTTGGAAATATGTGAACCTTGTCCCTGCGTTGCTTATAACAGGCTAACTTGAACTTGTAGATTTTTACTTTTGCTTCTTTCTTCATTCACAGGAGCCGTGAATTTGCAGGACAGCACAGTATAGCTTTTAACTGCTTGAGTCTTTACCATCTGTCTGCCTTTTAAGAACACCTGGGCCTGATTTGCCATAAGCCTCATGCCCATAGTTTTACCCATTTGCTTCCTGACAGTGTCATCCTGGTCAAGTCCAGGCTGTTTCAGGAGGATACGTGAATTCTTTGAGAACTCCTAGCAAAAAGTACTTGCTCCCTTCCCTCCAGAGAGCCTGAAACCTGGTCTACTGATACAGACAGCTATTTTAAACCTTCGTCTAGCTCTTGCGGCCTCCCTGGATGACATGTTCCTGGGTCTCAAGCTTTTCAAAGAGAGATCTTTTCCTGACTTCAAGCTTGTATCCTTTGGCTGCAGGTTTCCTCGTGTGTTCTTGTACCACTTTCAGTGAACACAAAAAATTGCTCACTGCTCTCTGGTTTCAGGATTACACATATGTCCTGTTTGGACTATGCCGTGTTTTACTTAAAAAAGAAAGAAAGAAAGAAAAGGCAGCAGTCTTGCAAGAATAGGCCTACTTTCCCATTTGGCAGCAGTGGACTGCGTCAAGGAACACTTGTCTGCTGTGGACGTGTGCTTTCTCTCCTGCCCCAAGGCTGGCTCTGCCCAAGGCATCCACCTGGTCAGAGTCACTTATTTGTGGTCATACTGGGTCCCAGAGGCATCTGCACCCACAGTCCCCACCCTGTCCTATCTATTTGCAGCATCTATGTCCTGGAACTCTCCCTCCTATCTCCAACCTAGTTTCTCTGCAGACTGTGTTTCCTTTAACCTCCCCAAAGTTGTTCTTCTTTTTCTTTTTTTTTTTTTTTAACCAAATCTTACTAATTTTTCCTATGTGGGTCATTTTGCAGTCCTTCATATGTTTTGTGCAGCAATTTAACTAAAATACGAGCGCCATGTGTGCCATGGGAAGAACAACTCCAGTTCTAGTGCCTCAGATCCCAAGTCCAGTGTCCTGCTGTCAGGTGGCCACAGTCCTGGCGGCTCCACCCTCTCCGGCTTCTTTGATGGCTCCAGTCCTACCTCAGTTGTGTCCCTCCTAGTAAATGCACGTAACACCTACACCTTGTGAACCGTTAAAGGAAGCAGACACTGGGGTTGGGGGTGAGCCATGTGCCGAGCAGTCCTCAGACCTATTTAACCAGTCCTTTGTTACTGAGGCCAGGGCTGCTGATTCCCAGATAAAATTTTTCCAGTGGGTTTCAGTGACTTTCTGCTTAGAGAAAAACCTCAGAAGGTGTGGTTGGAAAGGGACTGGTCTCTGGCTGAATGGGGCAGGAGAGTGAGCCAGAGTATTAACATGGTCCCTTGTTGCTAAAAGTGAATTCACTTCACATTGGTAATTCTCTCCCTTATTGGTTAACTCAGACCAGCAATAGTGTCAGTTCCATCTTGTATTTGAGCAGAATGCTTAATCTCCCAAATCTAAAGTTATCTACTAGCTCAGTGTTCCTCACAAAAAATCCCCTCCTAAAAGTCAATGACACATGTTTTCTGGGTTTCTGAGAAAGCAGGAGAGCTGTCTCCCTGGAGTCAAAAGGATTTACCTTAAGGTAATGTCAAGAGGAACTGCAAACCCCAGCTCCAGCCACCAGTAGCCAGGAGCCCTTAATCAAGAAGCTGCTTTTTTGTTCTTCTTTAGTTTTTGTCTTTGCTATATTTTCTGTAGTCAAATAAGTTTAACTGAATGCAGAAATAGCATATAATCATGAAGCTCTGGACTTGTGTTCTAAAAGCTGAAAAACTTTTTTTTGTTTTGAGACAGAATCACACTTTCTTGCCCCTGAGTGAGAGGCAAGAAAGTGAGCTATGAGTGCCATAGTAACTTCAAACTCTTGGGCTAAAGTGATCCTCTTACCTCAGCCACCAGAGTAGCTGGAGCTACAGGCACTCACCACAATGCCTATTTTTCAGAGACAGAGTCTCACTCTAGCTCAGGCTGGTCTGGAACTCATGAACTCAGGCAATCCACCTGCTTCGGCTTCCCAAAGTGATGGGAGAGTGGCATGGTGTGAGCCACCATGCTTGGCCTCCTGCAAAACTTTCTGATTGGTTTTTATAAACTAAAAACAGGACATTTTCACTTTTTCTATAGTGATTCTTTACTTTTACACTTTACTTTTATAGTGATTCTTTTACTTTTATTCTTTACTTTTAGTGTCTTTGATTTTGTTAATATATTCCTTCTCTCAAAATTACCTTACAGCACATCCAGAGAAACATGGATGTTAGGATGAGCTGGAGGGTGTTCCAATACCATCTTGTCGGAGGCATCCTGGGTCGGTGGGGCCAACCTCACTAGAAACACTTTCCATCCCACTCATGCTCACTCACATGTCTCTACATGTTACACAAAACAGCACTTTTCCCATCTACATGCACTGTATCTGGTATTTTCCTCATTAAATTTTTCAAAATACTAGTTCCAATGCCCCAAACTTGTTTCACAATCCTGCAACATTAAAAAGTACTGACTTAGGCTCGGCGCCTGTGGCTCAACAGGCTAAGGCACCAGCCATGTACACCTGAGCTGGCAGGTTCGAATCCAGCCCAGGCCTGCCAAACAACAATGACGGCTGCAACCAAAAAATGGCTGGGCATTGTGGCAGGCGCCTGTAGTCCTTGGGAGGCGGAGGCAGGAGACTCGCTTGAGTCCAGGAATTGGAGGTTGCTGTGAGCTATGATGCCAAGGCACTCTATCCAGGATAACAGCTTGAGGCTCTATCTTAAAAAAAAAAAAAAAAAAAAAAAAATGTACTGGCTTAGACTCGACACCTGTAGCTCAGCGGCTAGGGCGCTGGCCACATACACTGCGGCAGGTGGGTTCGAATCCATCCCAGGCCTGCCAAACAACAGTGACAATTACAACCAAAAAATAGCCAGGCGTTGTGGCAGGCACCTGTAGTTCCAGCTCCTTGGGAGGCTAAGACAAGAAAATTGCGGAAGCCCAAGAGTTTGAGGTTGCTGTGAGCTATGACACTATGGCACTCTACCAAAGGCAACACAGTGAGACTGTCTAAAAAAAAAAAAAGTATTGCCTTAGAATTCATTATCTTCAGAGTTCAGAATCCCTGATCTACATGTATTTTAACTATATAACATATAATATTCCAAAGTATGATGCTCATTTTCTTTGATTGGTTTTCACCAGGGCAAGATATGTTATGTTTTTATTCTCCAGTGTGATGATAGTTTTAATCCAGTGACAAGGAACTCAGGGTTAAGTTCTTACATTATACCAACAAAAGCAGGAAAGTAGCCTGCTGGTGCTGACAGCAGGAATCCTTTTGTGGCTACACTGAAGATGTGAACACAGATGCTGTTTTGTTGTGTCTACACTAAAACTCTTAATTCTCTGTCCACAGATTCATTCAGGTACCCTCTAGACTTGCAGTAATGAAGAAGGTTGTGTCACTTGGATTCTTTATGTAATTGTCGTTTGCTATTTTCCCAACAGTCTTCCCCAGTTTAGTTGACAGCAGATGCCCTTAGAAGCCCTACATGGCCAAGGACAGCCTGTGCACATGAGCTAGGTCCAGGCTGCTGCTGCTCCCTACAAATCAGCTTGGTGACATTTCCTCACCTGTGAGCCTCTGAGCTCACCCTGCTGCCACTGCCCTTGATGACCTCCCCTCACCCCTAACCCCTTCCAGAGCCCCCACATGCCAGTAGGAGAGCCTCAAAGCCAGGTCAGAGAGCTCACTCAAGTGACCTGACCACCTGGGAGGTTAGTGCTATCTATCTGGTTTCTTCCTGTGGCTGCTTCTGTAAGGCCTAGAGGGCCAAGAAATTATTTTACTATGATGTTAAACCTATCCAGAGACCCATTCAAAGGAATGACTGGACTTCAGTTCCCTCAAATAAACTTATATAACTTGTCTTTCAGTCTTGAAACATGAGTTCAACAAAATTATTTTTTGTTTTCAGAATGAAAAAGAATAATTGCATGCATTTGAAAAGTATTAATCTTATAGGAAGAATTTAAGAAACTTCTCACTGGGCCATAGGAAATAACAGTACTTTTCTGTGCTATTTTGAATCTGTAGAAATGAAAGCCTACCAGTTACTGAAGAATTCTACCCTTCAGGATAATGCAAATCAAATTGAAGACAAATTTCAAAAGGCCAGTGCTTCTGGATCCCAATCATCAGGTGAGTAAGGGCAGATGCAGCATCAGAGCCAGTGTGTGGGCCAGGGCAGCAGCCAGTCTGTGTTCAGGGAAACGGAGTCATTCTTGGGAAATTTGGGGAGTTTGCTTGGTAGCAAGCTGCCACCAGAGCAGAATGAGTGAGTGCTTTCCCATCCTTACTCAGCCCTTCATCCTGGGTATTTGCTGCCCCAGCATGGCCATGGCCCTCACAGGTCCTTGACCAGCACAGGAGATGCCTCAGCTTCCTTCTCTTCCCCAAGTCTCTTGATTATCCTCTTAATTGGCCAGTCGACAGCGTTGTGCTGGGCTACCTTCCCTCACCAGAATGTTGGGGGATTTTGAATTCTCTGAATGAAAAGACCATAAATCCCAGGAAAGCTAAATGTTAAGCTTAATTATAGTCACTTCGATCTAGACTTTTGTTTGAATTGTAATTTTCTTTTTTAATTTATCATTTTATCATTTTCCAATGATTTGCCTTTTATCATACCATTTTTTAAAGTCACCTTAACCCTCTTTGTGACAGTAAAATGGATTCCTATTGTAGCAAATGCACATTAATGGCTTTCTTATTTTTACATAACCACCGTGCCATATTTTACCTATCAGAATGAAAAGTGATTTTTAATATCATATTCTTTCCAGTCTATGTTCCAGTTACCTCAAAGATTTCCCAGTTACCTCAAAGATGTCTTCTCCAGAGAGACTCAAGCGTATTAGACTTGGTTGTCTATATTTGGAGAGCTATTTCCTGGATAATTTTAGTGGTAGGGTCAGTTGCAACAGAATTCAGTTATTTTGATTGTTTCAAGGATTCGGTGAGTTACTGCAGGTGAAATACACAGCACAGTGTCAAGTAGCAAAAAACCCCTGGGGAGAGCCAACCATTGTGGTAGTGGTTATTTGAAGTCTGCAAACATAAGACATTGCCATTTATTGAGGTATAAAACAGTCTCTGTCCTGATAGAAGTCGTCATCACTTTGGAAAGATAACTTACACAGTTTTAATTATTTGCTTTTTATCACCTTCTTCACGTTTGAGTCACAGAATTAGAATACAGAGGAATTTTAGAAGGTATTTATCCAACCCCTTCCTTTTACAAATGAGGCCTGAGGGACTAATACCTTAGAGCAGTGGTTCTCAACTTTCCCAATGCTACAACACTTTCATATAGTTCCTGTGGGTCACTGAGAACCGCTGCCGTAGAGTGTTACAGCTGGTTAGCAGGCATACAGAGCTCAGAGGGTAACTCCACAAGTCTATTTACGATAAGTATATTTGGCAAATATATGGTACGTATAAGTTAATTGGACAAATGCAAAGGATGAATAATTTTTTTTGAGACAGAGTCTTACTATGTCACCCTTGGTAGAGTGCTTTGACGTCACAGCTCACAGCAACTTCAAACTCTTGGGCTCAAGCAGTTCTCTTGCCTCAGCCTCCTTTGTAGCTGGGAATACAGGCGCCTGCCACAATGCCTGGCTGTTTGTTTGCTTGTTTGTTTGTTTAGTAGGCTCAGTCCAGTTCCAACCCACTAGCCCATGTGCATGTGGCGAGCGCCCTAACCGCTAAGCTATGGGTGCCAAGCCGAAGATGAATAAAGTTGACATAAGTTCTCCTGTGGAAGTGTATCCAAAAATATGGTACCATTAACATACAAATAATTTATTTTTATTAATTTACTCATAAATGAAAAGACGCCTATGGGTTGTATAGTCAAGCACTCCCAGATTCAGTCCCCTCACTCCATATGCAGATTACACTGTGTGCTTTGTGCGTTCCCAGATGTCCTGGTGTTAGAATCATGGAAGTGCTTCTGCTGGTGTTTATATGATTATAGTTAGACCCTACCTCTAGAACTCACTTTACATTTGACAGTGCATTGCCTTTTCACCCTTATTCTCCCTCTGATACTGGGGAGATCATTTGAGCGCCAAAGAGAAGCAAAAAGTGGACTGGGAGAGGGGAGGGAAATTTCACAGTGTTGTTACAGGTAGTGGTGGGGATGTGCAATCAACTCAAAGAGCCACCCCCAAATCTAACTAGTGAAGAAGCAGTGCATGTTTTAGTTATTTTCAGTGTCAGCAATTTTAGGCCTCTGTCTCTAGACCTGTTGCCCAGGAAAGCCACTTAACTTTAAACCTTAGTTTTCATGTCTTAAAAGACCATGTCCTGTTAAGCACGTGGAGACCCTCTTTGGGCTGAATGTGGACACATTGTTATGAGATTTGCATTGCAATAGAGGTTACATGCAGGCAGGCAGGTTAAAAACTTAGCAAATGCCTTTTGCAAAAATGCCCATGCACTCTCTGTGATCTCAGGTGATGGACAGTTAAGTAGCATACCTGTAGCAGAAACATTCACAGCCAAGATCTCCCAGGAGACAGAGATCAGGGATTCCCCTGCAGGTGGGAGCATTGTGGGGAGTCCAGGGAAGGAGGTGGGTTGTGTCTCCCCTCTCAGCCTTTGCAGGCTGGTTAAGAGTGGCCTTTATGGTTTCAATAGACATTCATTCGTCCTCAACTCTGTGGGATGGAAAATAGAGGATTTGGCAAAGGGGCTTAAGGGTGGTGAGGTAGGTAACTGTCATGGAGGGTGTCTGTTATTTCTGAGATCTCGTTTGTTTCATAATAATGAGAATTATCCAGGACTTTTTGCCATAATAGAGACTCATGTGTTTACATGTATATTTTCGCCTTTTAAAATTGAGCTCTTTGGATGACTTTATTTTCTACTTTGGGGGCCTTCTGTTTGAGTATCTCAAGACACTCCCCTCCCCACCTTCCTTATTTTTCCAATAGTTCTCTCCTTGCCTCAGAACCTCCCTTCCCTTCTGGGGCCCGAACAGCATCTTTCTCTGTTGGCATTTGTTTCACAAGAGTTATCATGAGGCCACTTCTTCCTTCATTTTGTTTCATTGCTGCATGGCAGCTAACACGCCTCTCATTACAGGTTTGAATATTGGCAGCAGTGCATTCAAGACAAAGACAACTGACAAAATCTCTTCGGAAGCTAGTTTTTCATATGGGGAAGGAAGTCCTTTGTCAAGGTAAAGTCATGAACGCTTTTCTGAATAGCAGAAACAAGATGAGAAATGTCGCTACACAGTGAATAAACTCTGGCTGCATATGATTTTGTTTTGTAACTTGGAGGGTTATGGTTTGGGTTTTTGTTTATCTAAAATAACAGTTGAAACTTTAGTCTACCTTTGAAAATATTTGCACCAGAGCCAAGTATTGTTTTGCAGCTGTTGTTTCCTTGGTTGAAGACTCAATTGACACCTCACTGAACCACAAATTAGCGTCTACAGCTGCTCGCAGGAGGACTGCTTAGAGACCACACAATGGAGGTTGTCAGGAAAAGGGCAGAGAGAAAACATTGGCCTTAAAAGAAATAAAGTGGCATGTTTCTTCTTTCTGAGATGGCTGATATATAAACTAGCAATTGCTAGATACTCATTTTTATAGTCATCTTTTTTACCAAGTGTTTAGACTATTTTTTTCCTTTTCTGATACTTTATTTTCCATAAAGAACATATTTTATCTTTTCACTCTTGTTAAATTGTAGCATTTTTTACAAGTTGTTTAAGCACTGATAAGTGTGTTAAATTTGTCATCAACATAAAATACTAATTATGCAGTGGCTTTGTGTCACTTAGAAAGGATTTATAGATGGGATATAAGTAATCATCTGGTAAAATATCTACCGTTTGGCTTTAGCTAAATATCATTTAAACTAGCACAACAAGCTTCCTTTCATAATAGCGTTGCTTATTAAAAGGTGTCCTTTAAATGATTGCATTTCATGTGAATTAACTACTTATCCTCAGTGAAATTTTAAAAGAGGAACTTTATATTTCTAGTGTAACACACACATAAACACATATATATAATGTCCCATAAAATAAAATAATGTAATCCAAAAATGTAGCATTTTTAAAATTTAAAAAAAAATCATATTTTCATTTATATTTTATAAAAACAGGGCTTATAATATATTAAAGTAAGGTTGATTTTTGAAAATTCTTGCTTTTTTTAGAAACTTGACAAATTCAATTTTAGAGAAATACTAATTTAATTATCAAAAAATAGTATTTTTAATGCCTGTGTTTTCATCCATATTTTTAAAAGAAGTGAGAGATGAGGGAGACAGAAGGAGTGTAAAAGTATGAAATAAATACAAGTTCTAGGTCTTTTCCAAGAAATTTTAAAAGGCAATAAATTCTGTAGTTTTCAGTTTCACTATTTAGATAAATAAGATATATTTTTAGTTTCTAAAGATTATTAGAAGTATTTGTCCCCATTATATTTTAGAGGCACCGAAAAACCCACTTCTTCCTAAACTTTCTTTGTTCTTTGGGCAACTTCTAAATGCATTCAGAAAGCAACTGAAATTTGCAGAACATTTCTCAGTCTGATAATTTCACATTTGTGAAAATATTTCTGTATGTCACGAAATATTTACATTTCACTAAGCCATATTTTCTCCCCTTCAAATTGAGGCAGCATCCTTTTGTTATTACTATTTCTGCATAAAATTAATCTCATGATAAATTACAAATAATCTCATCATCTTAAAAAAAAAAAACACCACAGAGGTCTTCAAGGAACCTTTGGTTCTGTACACTTGGTATAATCCAGTGATGAAAAGGTCTGGGCATCGAGAACATGGGTTTGGCCTGCTAATTTGTCATGGTCTGGTTCTTGTGCTAGGTTTGGTGTTGTTAATACGCCACCCTGAGCTTTGGAGAGCTCTGGTTCTGCTGTTTGTGCCTGGACTCACTGAAATTTCTTAGAGGCTTACATTTAAGGATTCCACTCACTGCAGTCACTCCTCGTGCTTTATTGCTTTTACAAGTGGTCTTGAAACCCAGTACTTGAGAATAAACATAACAGTTCAGTGCTGCTGTCGCACTTTTAAAAATTCTTCTTTGCTCTATTTTGTTAGTGAGCTGATGAGCAACCTGAGGGGGTGGGGTGGACGCACTGGACCTTAAAAAAAAAAAAATGGCTTCCTCTGATGTCCTAGAGACAATAATTATGATGTGCTAGTTAAGCCCAAACTACAGCTGAGGGATTTTACTTTAAAGCAGCAGCTTGGGTGCAAAAATGCATTTATAGCTCTTTGTCTGCACCTCATTATGTGTGGGCCTGATTCATTAAGTAATTGGTTTGCAGTTGTTTACATGAGTATTAAGGCCTTCTTTTCAGCCGCCTTTGAGAGATACATTGTGCAAATGTTGCCTGTGATGAATGCAGAATGAGGGCCAGAGGGTCTGTCCTATTGGCTAAACAGTGCACTCCTGTTAAAAAGCCAGAGAAAGGGATTGGGTGCTGCTTTGCATAGCAATGACTTTCTTAATAAGCGTTACAGATTAATACACACAAGCTATAAAAGATGCAAAGAGATACTCTTAGCACATTTATACATGCTCATTTCATGGTGATGGTGGTAGGGTCCAGGTGCTTTCATATTCCATTTTTCAGAGCAGCAGCTTCAGTCCCTGAGTCGTAATAGAATCCGATGTTTATTGTATTATAAATCACGGACAAGTAGGCAGATTGGCAACAGTTTATTATTAAAGATTCTTTCAGTGTAAATCTTTTTCTACCATTGTATTTTCTTTAGCAAAATCATTTCGTGGTTGAGTGGGGATGAAAGGCATAATGTACGAAGGAGTGAGTCCTAATAGGAAGCCGTTCTCCAAGTAAAAACCACTTGTTCCCTTTTGTTCAGGGGTGCATGCCAGAGCTTCCTCTCCTCTGCAGACATTGTCTTGCTTTACCTTCCCTAGGAAGCGGTTTCGCTCTCCCGGATCTATTTATTCAATGGAGAGTATGTTTTAACAGCCTGCCTTGTAACTTCAACGGGTCCCTGCGTTGTAACTGCAGCTTATTGGTTGGATCAAGATAATGTTTAACAAAAAAAATGGGTATGTCCTTGCAACATAATTGCCTGGGGGTAAAGAAGTCACCAGCCACTGTACCCTGGCAGGGCCACCGTGGATGGGTGGCATTCCATGCCAGACCTGCAGCCACAGGAGCAGCCAGCGGAGGGCGCCAGCCTGCCCTGAGTCTCTGGCATCACCTCCTCTGGTCTAGTCACTGTGCCATTTTCCCTGGGATACATAAAGATCACAAACAACCAATAGTCTCAGTGAAATAAAAATGAGTTTTTCCCGCAAGTCCTTTAGGTTCGTATATAAAAGCATCCGTCATGGGCTTGACAAATCTATATTCTCCTTAAATTCTGCTGAATTAGCAGCATCCTCAATATACCATATTTTTAATAATAAACTCACATACTTTGTTCTGTACACAGCATATAAAAATAACCAGTTGCTTGGTTATTTGAAGGGAAGAAGTTAACAAGTTGACCCCAGGGAGCTGCAAATGGCATCTGCTGTAGGACCCCTAATGAGCCATCAGGGGGCGCTCAGACTTTGTCAAATTAAAACCATCTCAGCCCAGTGGGACCTTAAAACATGAATTTAGCATTTACAGAGATTTGTTGGCACTGTCACTGGGAGGTTTTTTTTTTTCCTGATTATATTTTCCCTTGTATTTTTCTGAAACATGTCTGTTTTGAGAAAAATTCCAGCTTGATGATGCCACTTGAGAAATTTAGAGAACGATCTTAACTAATAGTCAAAAATGCTAAAAATTTTCGAATTCACAGTCTAGAGACCAGGTCTTCTCATGACTTAGTGATTTCCAGCCTTCTGATAAGACTTTAGAACTGGAAGGACACTTCCCACTGAGAGCTGTTTCTCATTTTCCTTGATTCCATAGCCTGCACTTGGCAGGGCCCTCGGAGTCTCATTGCCAAACTCAGCAGATCAGGCCTTAAAGACATAATAACTTGAGTATGTGAGCATTTTTTTTTTAATGGTATTGACCGTGGGAAGTTGAAACCAATGTGTTAATAACATTAGGACCTCCCCTGCTCTGTTCTCCAAACTCCTCCCCACTTAGGGGCAAGAATGAGCATCTACCACCCACCCCTGTTGCAGGTCTCTCTGGGCCTGCTTCCTGCATGGTGGCCTACAGACCCTTGCCAGCTAGCTCCCTCATGACCTCCTTCTCATGAATTTTTTTCTGGTGTATTATTTTTATTTGTATTTGTTTGTGGGGCACGTGTGCAGTTTCACTATATCACTAATATTTTTGACAATACCAAGCCATTTGTCATGTCCTCACAACAACATGCATTTCATGTCCCTGGCCTTATTCCTGCCTTTTTGCTAGAATACTCCTGCCATACTCTTTTACCAGATTGATGCCTGTTATTTATTTTTTTAAATATTTATTTGTTTGTTTTGAGACAGGACCTTGCTCTGTTGCCCAGGCTAGAATGCAGTGGCACAATCATAGCTCACTGTAACCTCAAATTCCTGGGCTCACGTGATCCTCCCACTTCAACCTCCCAAGTAGCAAGGACCGAAGGTGCACACCACCATGCCCAGCTATTTATTTTTATTTTTTTATAGAGACAGAATCTTTCTGTGTTACCTGGGCTGGTCTTAAACTTTGGTCTAAAGCCAGTGGTTCTCAATCTTCCTCATGCCGCGACCCTTTAATATAGTTCCTCATGTTGTGGTGACCCCCAACCATAAAATTATTTTCGTTCCTACTTCATAACTGTAATTTTGCTACTGCTATGAATCATAATGTAAATATCTGATATGCAGGAGACCCCCAGGGTGAGAACCACTGATCTAAAGTGATCTTCCCACAGGACTGGGGTTACAAGCGTGAACCCCCGCACTTGGCCCGCTGATGCCTGTAGATATTTCAGGGCTTAACCTTCTCAGAGTTTCCTAAGCAGAAGATTTGGCTGTGGCCCCCATGGCTATTTCGGCTGTCACCCATAGTGCCGGGGTGGGCAGTTTCTTAGTGACCAGTGCTGGATAACTGTCGGACTCTCTGAGCAAGGGAACGTCAGTATAGACAGCTTTGCTGTTCACTGCAGTGTTTATCTTTATAAAAGCTAGTTGCACAAGTGATTTCACCTCTGTGTGGCATCACGTACTTGAGCTATATGAGAGTGTGTGTGTGTGTTCACACACATTTTCCAGGGAGACTCTGGCAGTCAGGTTTGATTCTGTCATACTTACAGAGAGCCTTATTGGGGTCCTTTCCTGGTGGCTTTTCATCTTCTAGGAACGAGTCCTGCTCCTGGCACATATTGGGAGTCTGGAACACCCAGTCTCACTGCCATCAGTTCTCAGCCAGCCTCCAGTTGCCCTTTTTAGCCCCTGTCATAGGTATTATTTTGGTGTCATTTTCCCCAAAACAATGTGAGCTCCTCAAGGGCAAAGAGTCTGTCTTGTTCTCTGCCACAGTCCTAGCATGGAGCCTGATGCACACTGTCACCATTGACATACCACTGTATTTGCTGAGAGGGTGGATAGTGGGTGGGTGGGTAGACGGACAAATGGCCAGATGAACAAACTGCAGGCAAGACGCTCTGCCCCTGCCCTTGGCAGCTTCCTTGTCTCTTCCCTAGCTGGAGAGCTCCAGCCTTCAGGCTCCTCAAGAAGAACATTTCAAGCTTCTTAGTCCTGTCTTCTCTCCATTTTTCTCCAAACCTTACCTTGGCTCCTGTACCTGAGGACTCACCGCCTTCCCTGAGAATTCAGGACTGCACGTCACCAAACCAAGCACATGCTTTAGTTGGTCCCCATGCGAGGACAGCACCAGCACTGACTGACGGCTGCTGTGTGCGGCTCCCACACGGAGAGCCTGAAGGTATCACAACACCTCCCGGAGGGCAGTACAGTCCCTGTTCACAGACAAGAAAACTGCTGCCCAGGACCACACAGGGAGCAGACAGAGTTGAGCACTGGGAGCTGAGCCTGCTGGCCCTAAAGCTGACACTATCTCAGCTTCTGAAAGCAGCTCACACAACCACCCGCACTGCTGACATGGTTCCCCTGCTATGCTGTTTTACTGCTCTCAGGAGGCCTGTGGAGACGGTGTTTGATCCCGGGAAAAGCACTGTCTTCCACTTCCCTCCACCAGCCACCAGCTTGCTCTGTGTGTCTTAGGACACATCTCTTAACCTCTCTGGACTCAACCATCCATACGGCGAACACTTTGGATTGATAATCCACAAATTCTTTGCTCCAATTATGTTTCTCATTTTTGTCTCTACTTGCTGGCTCCACAAAGTAAGGCTTAATGCTTGCAGTAATCCTTGCCATGAAATTTTATATTTATGTTGACTGTGTAGACCATTTCTAGATATGTTGACCTTGTGCTCACATAAAATAACAAACACATGTAATTTTTACTATTTTTGATAGTGCACTGTGTCATCATAATTACAGATAAAGAATGGACATTTCGTCCACCTCGTCCTGTCCATCTCCCCATTTGTCTCCAGACCTCACCTTCTCTGCATTTACTCTGTGCCAGGGCAGCACCTAACAAAGACGAGAACAAAAGTGACTTTGATTAGAATTGTTCCGATCTGGCTTATCAACAGCAGGGGAATTTACAAGCAATTACAAGAGCATCCAAAAATAAAATGGTTTAATGAACAGGCAGAAGGAAGACAAGTGAGGAAGCCAATACGGCAAGATGGTGACAACTGAGTATCTCCCTGATGGGGTGTGTGGTCTTCATGGTACAGCTGGGAGAAAAAATTATCGAACCTATTGGAAAAATCTGCAGAGATAATTGTTCCAGTATAATGCAATCAGAGGAGCATGGTTATATTTGAATTTTTACCCAATCGTCTGTGAAATTACATGAAAATGGTTTATTTTGAAATAAGACTTCCAGTCTAATTGTAAATTTACTGAGAAAACACTTCCATGTCTCCTCCTTGAGGCCCTAAGAGGCACTCCTGAGAGACCACACAGAGGAAACCGGCTGCTTAGTTTGCTGCATGGGTCTTGAATCGGCAGTTCTTACAACAGGCAAGTGATGGCCTGTGAGCCCAGTCCAGCCCACTACCTGGGTCTGTACAACCCGTAAGCTAAGGGTGGCTTTCACATTTTTAAATGGTTGGGAGGAGAAGTCAAAGAAGAAAAATGTTTCATGACACCTGAAAGTTATATGGAAATCAAATGTCAGTGTCTGTAAGTGAAGTTTGGAATATACCCATGTGTGTTAGTTTACAGATTGTCTGTGGCTATTTTTGTGCTGCAGCCACAGAGGTAAATTGTGACAGACCTTCAGGCTCACAAAGCCTGAACTATTTATGTGCGATTCTTTACAGAAAACTTTTGCCAACCTCTGCCTTACAAGATAGAAACGTTACTTGGACACACTCAGAGAAGATTAGGCAGTTGGATTCCAAGCACACTGCATGGAGCTCAACCATGTCTCATGGCCTATAACTTTAACTTTCATTTCTTATGCTTTCTGAAATGAATTTATTTTTGGTTTTCTTTCATTGACTATAGAAGCTAAACAAGTTAGCTTTATCCAGCATGCCAAAGAAAGTACCCACGCTTTCCCCATTAGCCTTCCCTTAGCTTCATATGTGGGGTGTGACCCAGAAAAAGAAACTCTTAGGCTCTAAGAGTTATGTGTAAGAAAAATCAATCTTGAATTTCTTTGTCTCATTGACTTTCAGAGATGGGTTCCCAGAAGGAAAAGTAAATGCCCCTTGGTTGTAAGGGTGCGGCAGAAAACTCTGGCAAGCATCCTCTGTTCTTCCCAATGGATAGACTATGCACACTTGGTTCTGAAATGTGTTTCTTGTGGGGAAACCAATAAAACAGGCAATTATCAACCATTACACAATTAATTCACACTTGCTTAGCAGGTTTACTGGATTCTTATGGCTGAAATGTCCTCAAAGCCACGCTGTGTAACATAGGATAAACGGAAACAGCAAGTTCAAGAGGCCCTGAGGAGACATGGCTTCCAGAATTCATCTTTGCCCATATTGCCCCGTGTACAAGTGAGGGTTGCTGCCATACTCGTGGGGTCTTCCACACAGGGGGACCCAGCACTGCCAGCTGACTTGCGTTCTGTGAGCTAAGTGACTGCTGGCCCTCAATTACATGGCCATGTCACAGCACTGGTCCTGGCTTTTCTTTCTTTTTTACCCCCTTTGGCTTGTCTGGGTTTTTATTGTTCTCTTTGCCGGCAGAGAAGCTAAACAACCTGATTCTGAAGTCACATACTAAGTAGAAGCCTGCAAAGCGAATGTGGTTATTGTTGAATAGTGGTCGAGTGCCTTCTCACAGGGCCAGTGAAGTCCTCTTGTTTGTCCCAGGGGTGTTTGCTGAGTGCCTCTTCCATGCTAAGCACTGGGTTACCGGGCCAAGCCCAGACAATCATGGCCACTGCTCCCAGGGCACTTGCAGTCTAGAGAGGAGGGCCTGACAAATGGGCGTGAAACAGCAAGTTTGATGAAGACTCAGCAGTAAGGTGGGGAGGATAGGGAAGGGAAAGGCTGCAGTGGGAGAGCCCACCCTGTCTGGGGCATCCATCTTGGAGGCACACAGCTTCAGATTCAGATCCTTATACTGAAAGCACCAGGAAGGCATTGAAGAGTTTTAAGCAAGAAGGTAGAGTGATCAGATTTTCATTTCAAAAGCTCACTCTTGGCAGCTGTGGTAGCTCACATCCACCGTCCCAGCTGCCCTGGAGGCTGTGGCAGGAGGATCCCTTGAACCCAAGAGATCCATGGAGGCTGCAATGAGCTAGGATGATACCACTGCACTCTAGCCTGGGCAACAAAGCGAGACCCTGTCTTTATTAAAAAATAAGAGAGAGGGTGGCTCATCGAGTAGAGTGCCGGCCCCATATACCAAAGGTGGCGGGTTCAAACCCAGCCTTGGCCGAAATGCAAAACAGAAAAATAGCCGGGCGTTGGGGCGGGCGCCTGTAGTCCCAGCTACTCGGGAGGCAGAAGCAAGAGAATCGCCTAAGCCCAGGAGTTGGAGGTTGCTGTGAGCTGTGTGACGCCACGGCTGCTCTACCGAGGGTGATAAAGTGAGATTCTGTCTCTACAAAAAAAAAAGGAAAGAAAGAAAAAAGAACCTTGTTAAAGAAAAAAAGAGAGAGAGAGAGAGGCAATGCACAGGGAAAAGGTGAGGACCATGGGAAGGACTGGAGGGTGACTTGGCAGGACCTGGGGGCTGACCAGGTGTGGAGAGCAGAGGAATGGGAAGAGGCTTGGGAGGCACTGGCAGGTCAGGCTCACCATCTGCCGAGATAGGAGGAAGGGCTCGGGTTTGGGGGAGAGGGGAGGGCACCATGCTGGAAGATGGTGAATTTGGCTGTAGATCAGAGTGTTGACCATGAGATGCTTTGGAGAAGCCAAGTAGAGCCACCATGTGGGCACCGCATGTTTCTGGAGCTCAGAGACGTGGCCTGGGGCTGAGGGAACCTGACTCGAACTTGCCTGCCCCATACCCTGCTCCTGTGTCGGTCTCCCTGCTGCCCACCCTGCCACATCCTGTCCTCATCTAAGCCTAGGCAGCCCTCTCTGTCTTTCACAGCAGACACACCTGTTTCCTCAGGGGCCTTTCAGCTCCCCTCATCTGCCACCTCAATTCTTTCAGCCATCACTGACCTGACCACCCACCACCTCTTCATATGTGGACTGTGACTGGCAAATTAGCCTCTCTTTCCATCCCTGTAGCGTTCTTATAATCCTCCCCCCAGCACCTAGCTCTATGTCCTCGGGTAATGAGAGGTAGGGAAATAGTGGATTCAGCCCACAGTTGCATTGAGTGTGTACACAGGTGGGCACGCTGTACAGCATGGATTCACGCAGGCTCACCTTCCCAGCAGCTCCATCACTGTCACTTGTGAATAGCTTCCAGATGGCCATAGGGGTCTTCTGTTCTTCATGGAGAAATGGCCATGGGTACTACTTGGCAATGGCAATAAGGACGCAGTCACCAAATTTAAAGGAGATCCTGACAGATATTGAGCCTGGAAAATTATACCTTAGTAGAGCTTTGTTTACTGGGGAAAAAAGTAAAGTAAGGCAAAAGGCAGATTTTCAAGTTACGGGTTAAAACCAGACTTGGTCCAAAGGGAAGGAAAAGACGAATTCATAGGGTTTCCTACACCTGGAGGAATGGGCCAGGCCAAGAGGAGAGCCGTGGTAGCCTCATTGTGAGGCTGAGTCCTGAGCCACACACAAGGCAGGCTTCTCCTCTAGTATCTCCTCTGACTGCTCAGTACAAGCCTTAAAGAACCTAAGTATAATTAAGAAAATCAAATGATGCTCTCAGAGGGGACTTCAAAATTCATTAAAATTACAGCTGCTCTTGTAAAGACATACGGAGAAATTATATCCCATAGAGCCAGTTTGTTTGTCCTGCTGGCTTTCCTCAGCAAGGCAGTAGATCCTGGGGGCTGTAGACACTCGCATTTCTATGTATTGGATACACGGACTCCTAAGAGTGGGTGCACGAGACACCTGCATTCTTCTCTCATGTGTTTTTATGTTGAACTTCTTTGTTAAACTGTTAGTACTGCTACCACTGGCTCAACTGAGAAGTATTTTAACTTCCTTGTCACTAACATCTTACATTCTAACATCTTGAGTTCCCTACTTCAGGTATTTTACTTTTAGCTTGCCTAAAAGAGATAAAACTTTACGTGTGAGTATTTTCCAAGGACTGTGGAAGGGAAGTTGGTCCTCTGCATCAGCCACCACGCCATCCTCCTCCAGCAAGAATACAGCCCAGAGCACGCATGGCACACCCAGGGTGGCGCAGGCAGGGCAGACCAGGGGGACACATGGACAGGGCTATGCTGTCGCAGCAGTGACCGTCTCACCAAGGCATAGCAGGTCCCGACATTTTCTTTTTGCTTGTAAAACCTTCATGTGAAGCTCTGACCTTTCAGTAAATATCGGTGCTTTTTCCCAATGGGCTTATTGTAAAAATACTGATCTGGTTGTTTTCCCCGCAGAATTTAGGCTATTTCTTTATCTTACAGGCACGAAAACAAAAAAGAAACAATGACCAATATAAAGTCTAAAGGTAAGAGAAATAACTGGACACCATATTTTCCTTTTATGTTTTAAAGAAAAGGTTGTGTGTCATGTTCACTCAAACTTTCTGCACCCTCGAACGAGACCTGAAGCGTGCCTCTGCTGGCGCTCACACCCCTCGCAGCGGGGGTCTGAGGGACAAGGCCACACAGGCTGTGGGCCACAGCACAGCAGCAGAGCAGTCCCATTGGCAAGCGTGAAGTGCAAGGGGTGCTGGCCTCACCAGTATCCCACCCACAGAAGGTTCCATGCCTCTCTCCCCATCTTCACTGCCTGTGCTCCCCACAAACCCATGGCTCATACCCTGGCAGGGCGCTTGGAGTAACTAACTGGTTTCCTCATGCCCAGACCTTCCAGCCCCTGACCCAACCACCCGGCCACTGACATCCAAACCCTGACTTACCCTTCTTACCTGGAGCTGCCAGTGCCTCCCCCACCTGCGGGACAGAGCCTGCACTTCCTTCATTTGGGGTCTGGCCAGCCTGATCTCCCAGGATCTGCCTGCTTTGGGTCTAGTCACTTGAGTTTTCTTTAGATACTCCACACCTCTGCTGCTGTACCATTGCTCACACCATTCCTTTTGGGTGAAGTTCCTTTTCCCTCTCATCAGCTAATGGGCTCTGATCCACCTGCCATGCCCAGTTCACAGGGAGAATGCAACCATCTTTCCACCACAACACTGTGCCATAGCCCCTGCCGGGCTTGGGCTCCCTCTGCTTCTGCCTCCATAAGCCCCCCACCTAGCAGGCTGCAGAAGTGGAGGGATCAGGCCTGAGAGGACACACAGGGCATGCTACTTCTGAGTGAACCCTGATTGAAAGTCCCCATCCTATAGTAGAGATCTGGGTTCAACAGAAGGGAAAAGGACATATTCTGCCAAGTGTTTTCTATAATAGTGCCATGAACACACCATAAAATGGGTCAGATTGTAGAGTACCAACATACATTCCAGGGGTGTTTGGCCAGGCACATCATGCAGGGTCCCTGGTAGGCCTCAGGCAAACCAGCGCTCCAGTTAGTGCCGGACCTGCACCTCTGTTCTATAAACTGTATCAGAGTACAGGAATGTTAAATGGCTACCTGGTTTTGTCTTCCAGCCTTCTGGGGTGAGTCTGATGACAGTAACTCAGAAATTGAAGCTGCTTTACGTCCTAGAAACCAAAACACCCCCATCGATGACTTTGATGATTTTTATGATTCATAAGCTGTACCATCTATTGGAAATAAAATCTTTAA